>VZTM01023450.1:67356-120419 GCA_013400555.1 Jacana jacana | reverse complement strand
TGCACTTGGACTGCCTTGAACTGCCTTGATTCAAGGTCCAGCAAAAATCTGATTTTTTGAAAGGCCAACAAAAATCCTAAAATAAAACCAAGTCTTAAACTTGTTTTTTATACATAAATAGCCACAGAGTATTTATCTGACAAGAATTTCAGTAGCTCAGCATCTGTGTTTTTCATAAACCAGGATAAGAAATAAAAAAGGCATAATGTTCTTAAAAAATTAACAGCTCTAAAAGAACATATTTATGGAAATACCAATTTGAAAATGACACGACATTTCATTTTAACATTTTTAATCAGTTTTTCATTTGTTACAAGAAATTGTACTGGTATCTGTTTACCTGTTTTTCTCAGTGAGAATTTACAAATGTTTTGGTGTTTTTTGACAGGGAAATGTTTTGTTGTATATGTTTTTAGCTAGTTCTGTTATGGCTGTTCCACTATTTATTGACTTCCACGGGTCAGCTCTTTTATTAGAAACTCTCTGAATGGCCATAACACTACATATTGTACAGACGCTGATGATGAACGACAGTGTTTACCAGGTCTGTGATAGACATAAGATCTGATTGTGATTCCATCCTTTAATTCTTCTTGTTTCTTTGACAAAAAGCAGGCCTCTTTTTTTGCTGAGAGTTTTGCAGATACCAGAAGAAGTAGATTCTACTGTAAAAACTTTCAAAAGGCCTTCAAAAGGCATACAGGCAAGAAGTAGAATTAATCAAGTATTAATATCCTTATTAAATAGATAAGGAACTGAGGAACAAAGAAACTGCCCAAAGCTATACTGGCAAGGGAAGAGTTCAGAATTGAACCCAAATGTCCTTATTCTCAGTTCATTACTGTCCCTGCAAGGTTGCTCTTTATTTTGTTCATTTTTTTGCTTAATGACTTGCATTTGGACTTTTAAGTTCATGCTATTTGAAGTATCAAATGTGAAAGGGAATTACTGATGCATACTTCCTTTCCAGTCTGACACAGTTGTCCTAAAAATTTTTTTTTTTTCCTCTCCTGAGCCATTCTGTTTGAATGTAACTATTAATCATGTAATTGCTTTACTACTCAGGGGAAGGATATCCTAGATTAAGCAGAAAATTACTAAATAGAAATATCCTAAACATGCCATGCAGATTCTGGAGGACATATGTGTATATCTGTTTATGCTGTCAGGGTTTAATGATATGTGGGGGTATGTAATGGTTTTGGGGACCCTTGGTAAATGTATCAAATTTCAACACGGGAAATGTTTAAATCATAAAAAGACTGACCGTTTGCTATATAGAAATCATGCAGGTCATTATGAATCCAGCACTTGTGCGCAAAAAAGATGACACAGAGAATAAGGTACCTGACAGTGATTCTTATTAACCCTGGTGTGCCTTTTCTGTCTGAGGTAATCTTTCAGCTTTTTAACCTTTTTTTATGAAAAAGGAAAAGATGGTTTGTACAAAAAGTACTTAGCTGCTAAAATTACATCTGAAGTTGGAGGAAAAGTCTGCCTTGGCATCTTAATACAAACCCAGAAAAAAATTTGGGTATGTCAAGCAGGAAAAAAAGGTTTTTGCAAATGTGCCAGAGTTTTGGAATGAGTTCTGCAGCCAAATATCCCAGAAGCTGAGGGAGTATATACCTCACTCTGATCTATTTATACAGCTCCAGATGTGTCACACCTCTGAATACTAACAGGTACCATAATTACCCAGTACCCAATAACACATTAATGTAGAAGAGTATGAAAGTCTGATTAAAAGCAGTGCTTCCGCTGGAAACCTCATCTCACTTGAGTTTTATTCCTGAGAAATGTGAAGAGGAGGACTTAAAATGCACCCTACTGCATCAAGTGCATTCTTTTATTTTTTCTGACATGAACTTGTTACTGGCTTACAATGGAAAAGGGTTAGAAAAGAATGCCTTAGTAAAAACATTCTCAATTATAGTGAGCAATTATGTAACTTGCCTCAGATTACTGTTCCCCAATGCACAGAGCTCAGGGCAGCCGGGGGGATCACCTGAACTCTATTTTCATCAGCAGTGATGGTGCACAGGGTGATACCCAACCTATATCAGCCTTCCACCCTAAACAAGACCTAAAGTTAACTGTAAATATCATAAAAGAGGTTCTGAGGTCTTTTCCATTTCAGCTAGCATTTTTTCTGTGGAACCTTGAGTATTAGAATATATAAAAGTGTTTAAGTTCAAACACATGCTGGTGTTTAAGAACTTAACATATCGTGTTAAGGAGGTTTTTTTTGAAACAGGGGAGCTAAGGTATCCAAATACCTTTGAGGATCTGAGCTTGTGCTTTATAATATTTGTATATTTTTCACAACAGTTATAAATCAGGAAAGTAAATCTAATTAGTATAGTAGTGTAATTATTGAACTTTGACAGTTAAGGTGTTTTTAATTGACTAAGAAACATGGGAGAACCACTGAAGTCTGTGAGCATAAATAATTTCATTCATGGTAAGAGCCTTAGAAACAAAAAGCCTGGAGAAAAATAGATGAGCCAAAGAGATCAGTAAGCTTTGATGAAAGATTGCAAAAAGGGCAAAGGATATCTGGTACATCTCTTTATGAGAAACAGTGGAGAATGCCTGTTCCACCTTTCAACCAAGCTAGACAGAAAAGAGTAGCGTGAGTAAAAAACAATGTGGTGTTTGTGAATATAAAACATGCCTTTGTAGATTGCTACCCATTTAATAAGAACAATAATGCAATGCATAGTCTTACCTTCAGACTTCCAAAATTCTGGGATTTATCATTTTATGTATATGTCTTTGGATATTGAAAAGCATCACTTTCTCCTCTATGTGAAACTGTGATATATTTATTTGATGAGAAAAATTAGGACTTCACGTTGACACATCCCAAATCCTAGCAATACTCTCTGTAAAGCGAGATGTTACTGAACTGTGTTAAGAGTACTAGAATCTGTCCTTTAAGGAAGGCAAGTCTGGTGCTTGAATACAAAACCATTTAACTTTTTGGATGAGAAAGCAGATGGACGGTCTGTTTATTAAGACCACTGACCTGTGTGTTGTTGGAATTAAAACTAAAAACTGGTTGAAAGGTTTTTCTCCAGGTATTCACAGCAAATGTAACTTTTCAGTGGATATGGAAGCAGTACAAAATACGTAGCAGAAGAAGGTAGGATTTTGGCAGTGCTTTTAAAGCATTCTTGAAAGTGGCTTTTAATGGATGACCGCAATGGCCCTTAGGACCGTATTGTTTCTGTGCTGCTGAACATAGTGTTTGTTCTCTACCTATATTAATCAAAGCTAGAAAACAAAGCTTTTCTTAGGAAGAGCCATCCCTTTTGCTGATGTCATATCCATTTGTTTTGGGTCCCTATGTTTTTGTTCCATAGCAAATGCTTTGTTGCATCAAAGTGTTCTGGAGCTTGACACACCTGAATGTGTTCTCAAAATACTGCTGTGGAAATGTGTGACAATCTACATCGTATCCGCTCCTTTGGAGCCATGCTGAGATATTGATAACTCTACAAAGGCAGCAGCACCTTTGCCATGACTTTGTGTAAGGCCCAGACTGTTTTAGTGTCACGTACAGGGAACATCCTGAGTGTGCAATGTGATTTACCTCGTAATGGAGTTTGAGTATGATTAGTACATCAGAGCTGACTGAGGAATGCTTGGGCTCTTACAATGCTCCTAATTATTATCCCTCAAATTCTGCATCTGTTCATGTGCTTTCTAATGGAATTGTAAGGGAACCCTTGTGTCTTTGAGTCTAATCGTTGTCCCCACCCTGAAAACCATGCAATGGATGCTTGATGCAGAAGGGCCCACATAGCATCCACTCCATTCATTCGTGCTCACCACAAAACAGTTCCAGCCCTCCTCAATGAATTTTAGTATGCTAGTTAAAGACCACAAGTCACATCTGCAATGTTTCACAAAAGGAGATAGATCAAAAGCATCACTAAAGCCTTATATTCGTTTGAAAAAATAAAAAATTTAAAAAAAAAGAGAGAAAAATAAACCATGCCTAATCTTACACAAAGAATCCTACAATAATTTTGCTGAACCTGTCTCCAAATTTATTTGTGATCTTACATCTGGCTTTTACTAGATTTATGAGTACATGAAGAATGTACCCCAAATGGGCATCACAGGGATTTTAGCGTCAGAAACACTAATGCTCTGTATCTCTTAACCTGTTCCTACACACTCCCCTGGTCTGGAGCCTCACGTGGAGGTGCAGCATCTCCCTGCAAAAGTCAAGTCACGCATGAAGAGAGAAACAACCTTTCTGGATCCCTGCAGGTTAAGCATGGGAGTAGTATGATGTGAATATGATGCAAACAGACAGGATCAATAAGCAATTTCCTTCCTAAAACAGAGGAGACCTTCCTGACATCTGTTCTTTAAGGATAAATCCCAAACATTTGTCCAAGTTACAACACGTGAATTAGTACATATCTTAAGAATCTGGTGGCATGTCCTCCTCGCCTATACATCTCTAGCAGGTGACTGTACAGATGCACCCTCCCTTCTCCCTTTCTGTGTCTACCCCAGTGTGCGTGAACACACACCACTAACCCCCATGAGAGTGTATCTGGGTACATCTGTCCCTGGCACGTGTGTGTGAACTGAGCCTCTCACCCCTGCAGTACACACATGCATGCCTCTTTGTGCAAAGAGCCACAGCTGTGAGATCACTCCCTGTCCTGCCTCTCCAGGGACCTGGTCTCACAGTCCCCTGTGACTTATGGAAAACTCCTCAACCCTCAGTTATGCTGATACAAACCGATACCTCAGCTGCATAAATGTTGTGTGCAGAAATGATGTCTCTGATGTGATTAAATGAAAAATCCAGCATGGCTTTTGGGACATGGCCATGGAATCGTAGAATTGTTTTGGTTGGAAGAGACCTTTAAGATCATCAAGACCAACCACTAACCTAGTGCTGCCAATTTACCACTGAACTATGTCCCTCAGTACCACGTCTACTCGTCTTTTCAATAATTCCAGGCATGGTGACTCAACCACTCTGCTGGGCACTCTGTTTCAATGCTTGAGAACCCTTTCAGTGAAGAAATTTTTCCTTATATCCAATCTAAACATTCCCTGGCGCAGCTTGAGGCCATTTCCTCTTGGCCTATTGCCTGTTACTGGGGAGAAGAGACCAACCCCCACCTTCCACACTCTCCGTTCAGGTAGTTGTAGAGAGTGAGAAGGTCTCCCCTCAATCTTCTTTTCTCCAGGCTAAACAATCCCTGTTCCCTCAGCCACTCCTCATAAGACTTGTTCTCTAGACCCCTCACCAGCTTTGTTGCACTTCTCCGAACACACTCCAGTACCTCAATGTCCTTCTTGTTGTGAAGGGTCCAAAACTGGACACAGTAGTCAAGGTAGGACCTCACCAGTGTCTAGTACAGGGGGACGATCGCTTCCTTAGTCCTGCTGGCCATGCTATTTCTGATACAGGCCATGTCTCAGTTCTTCTCTTAGTCTATGAGCTCTGTAAGTATCATCTTGTGGGCCCTATCCATCACAGATTGTTACTGCTTTAAGTGCAATGCCCAAATGTTGCGCACAGCACTCAACTTTCATCCTTGTGTTACTATATGACAGCTGCTACTGCTTTCAGAAACAGATCTCACTGATAAACAGAGAGCCAAGATGCTCTGGATAGCTGTTTGGGTAAGGAAGTTGCAACCAGGTAGGACTTTTCCACTTCATCTGCTTTTATGCTTTGGGTGTGAAATGCAGTGCTTTGCACATGAATGTGCCTATGTCTTCCTCTGTGCTGCAGTGAGAGTTGCCATCCTCCCTGGGATTCTCACAGCTGGTGTGAATTGAAGAGGAGACAGGAAATCTGCACTTAAGAAAGTCACCATAGCCTCAGTTCCCCACAGACACAAATAGCTGCGATAAAGCTGCAATCTGCTTCACACTTCTTTTTCTCCTGGTCTGGAGGTATGAAGTTGCAGACCCTTCTCTGCTTTTATAAGACATAAAGATGCTGGGTTATCCTGGAAATCAGGTTACAAGCACTGCGTGAGTCAGCTTCCAGATCTGTTCGTCAGGGCTACTGAACCTTGCTTGTGTGTCCCAAGGTGAGGATTAATCTGTTAATGTTTGTAAAAAGCTGTGTAAATGATCTGTATCACACTGACACATCAAGTACTGCATTGCTCACTGGCTGCTCCTCCTGACAGTTTAAGACATATGCCAAACAATGTCTACCTTTCAGACACCGTTCACTGATGTAGCTTGACTGGCTTAACCCTCTCAGGAGTTGGCCCTTCTTCTTCTAGCTTACTGGTTGGGTGAAACAGCACAAATATGTAAGGCAGATGCTTTTAGCATAACCTAGAATAGAATAAATACATTGATTTATGCTTGTGCAGGACCATAGGCTTAAAGGAAACCTCTTGGATCTGTTATAGCACCCATGCAATTCAAGTCCTGAAGGACACGTGGAAAGCAGTGAGGGTGAGCAGAGCTTGGTACTCTGCTTGGCTGTGAGTGAGAGGCAGCAGCAGAAGCTGCTTCTGCAAGCTGTTGTCAGGATTTTGCCTTTCTGCACCCACAGGAGCTGCAGGAGCTTGGAAGGGCTTCATGGCTCAGCATGAGCCCCTCCAAGAATGTGAACCCTACTCAAGAGGGGAAGGCGTCCTTGAAATCTGTGAGTCTTTTTGGCCTGTGAGTATCACATAGATTGCAGCTATTATCAGCTATTGAGATCAGGGCTTGACAGTGATGGATCCCATGCAAACGGTAGAAGAAACAGCTTCTTCTAGAGAATTAACATAAAAGTGAACACAACTCCTGTAACTAACTCTGCAAGCACACAGAGCAACAAAAGGTGGCCAAAAGTTGAGTAACTAGTCTCACCGGCTAACTTACCACTTACCTGGTCCCAATTATCAGCATTACATGTGGATTTTTGATATGAATTATTAACACTTTCATTACCTTTAATGTTATTTGGAGTGAAAACATATGTGACTGATCTTTACTGATGTCTCTGTGGGTGTATCAATTTTTTTCCTTAAGTACTTAAGCTAGAATGGAATGCTTCAGTGTGAGGCAGGGGCTGTTCTTGGTACGAGCTAAACGAGAGCAGGGCAGCCAAAAGAAAAGGACTTTCTGTGAATCTTTGTGAGATGGTCTGGACATGGCTACTGGAGGTGATAACTTACTGTGTGGGTCATTTCCAGGAGCTAACATGGGGATAAGGGGTCAATACAAATGCTAGCAATTTGGGTGACAAAGTTATGGAAAAGGTATTTTTTGTTTCTACCACTATTGTTTCTCTGGTGTCCAGGTGGCTTTTGCTATTAAAGCCTGATCAGGTGGAGACAGGGAGAATTGTTCCACTGAATTTTTTCCACAGCTGGGTCACACCACTGGCAAGTTTCGTCATCACCACTGGTACAGGTTGCTGTCATAGAAAATATGAACAGACTGAGGCTTTAAATTTTGTTTCTTTACCTACGACATTCTTTTCCTGCTTTAGATGTTTATTTGCTACATACTTAAGGCTTCAGCAAATGCTCAGGGCATACCTCCATGTCTCTGCACAGTGCCTTTGTACACAGATCTCCACTGCTATTAGCGGAGCAGCTCTGCAACTGGGTATCTCTGAGATTTAGCACACGTCTTGTTTAGTTTCACTCAAACAGCCTGTTTGTCAGCCTCAAAACTCTGTGAAAATGATCGACAATGAAAGGAACTGATTTCTTCTTCCCCTTCATAAAATGAATGCCAATCTCCATTTAGGGTGTTTGCTTACATTTGTTCTAAACAACCTGTATAAATGTAACCAGCCTGCGCTGATCTAGCTGGATTAAGCAAATGCAGAGGAAAGATGGTAGGCTGTGGGCTTCGGGACACATCTATTAGATGTACCAGGATGGTGGCTGCTGTTTCAGGTAGCTGCTCCTCATGGGGGTGTGGGTCTCTTCTACTTTCTGGGAGACGTCTGTTCCCACCTGGCTGTGTTGGAGCTATCTTGGGCATGGTTATGTGTGCAGCAGTCCTATGACTGCAGCAGAGATATAACAGATGCCAGTTAAAAATGACTGCAAGTTGGAACAGGAGGAATTTATAAGCCATGTTTGGGAGGTTTTAAATAACTTGTTTACTCTGTTGTTACCAAAAAAAAAAAAAAAGTGTAAAATTATAACAAAATAATGAAGACCAAACATCTTAAATCTTCCTTTGATGAGATGAATAGTAATGTTCTAGTGTTTACGATTTTGACAGCAAAATGAGACAGAAAAATAATCAACAAATTAGCATTTACAAGAAGTCAGGAATGAGAAAACAGAAGGAAGGTAACAGAGGCTTGATCTAATAGGGATTATGGCACTTGAGAGAGGGCAATGTGCCATCTCTGAAGCACAGTCTTTTTTGCAAATCCCTGTTTTCCTGGTTAGCAATTACCACCTGGCAACAGTGAGAGAGAAGCAGCCCATGTTGTGCTTCGACAAGATAAAAATTCAGTGCTTCAATGAAATGTTTGGTAGCTCTGCACAGCGTCCTTCTGGCAGCACAAACCTGGGGAGAGAGATCTAATGAGAGGGGAGAACAGAGATGCAGCTTCTCAGAGCCCAGGTTATTCATGCTGACCAACTTCCCACTTCCAATGGGTGTCCCCATCCTCCACACAGGTGCCCCCCTGGACCTTCATAAACCACAAGTCCCCAGTGCCACCTGGTGCTTTGGCCACTCAACCGTCCTTCCTATGACAGACAACAGCATACAACAAAAATGTTATTGTAAGTGCAGTGTGGAACAGTTTGTTCTTAACTGGATGTGAAGTGTACAGAGGGTGGCATAGTCCTCACCGGTAGAGCATGGAGTACATGCAGGTGTCTGTGAGAAAGCTATTCTGTTCCTTAACTATTTGCAAAAGCCTGCATGTGGTTAAGTGCTGTGCATTTGAAAGTCATGCAAGTTTTTCTCCTCAGTAATGTTTACTTTAGCCCCAGGGAGAGTACAGAGAGAGTAGCTGTGACCGAACCGGATGACTTCGTCAGAGGAGGGAACTTACCCAGCTTTGCTGTCAGATTTTTATGAAGGGTTTCCCAAGGCCAGCCTGCAGCAGCGCATCACTACAGATATGCTTTTGACATTTGTAGTCCAAGAAGCAGCGGTATTCAAAGTAAAACACCACTAGTGGGTTTCCATAAAAAGCTTGATTCTTGGATTATCTGGGGGGGTGGGGGGGCGTTGAACATAGCTTTGAGTTGTACAACCCTAAGCTTTCTCTTGGAAGGACTCCATGAGCCTACATCCTTTTTCCTCCCCCCCCCAAGCAAAGGGAGCCACAGCAAGGCTGCTTTGCCCTGCAAACTACCAGCAACCACTCCTTGCCGGTGAGCAGTTCCTGCTTTGGCTTGCACCCTCCAAGCAAGCTCCAGTGAAGAAAGGACTGGAGAAAGCAAGAAAGAACTGGGAGCAACTGGAAAAGGGAGTCATGAGCTTGAGAAGACAAACTCAAGAGTCTCCTGAATGTTTTCTTTCAGAAATATGCCAAAAAATGCTCCTGGTCAAACCTTTGTTTCCTGAAAATTTGACATAATTAATTTCTTCTTCATAAAATAGATTATCCTTTTGGAAAAAATAACGGGGTCGTTCCTTACTAATCCACGCAGAATAGGTTGTCCAGTTTTCCTGTGGCTGCTGCCATAGGTCCTAATCTGATTACAGGCATGAAAGGTAGGCAAGTGTAATTATGATGCAGACAGATTTATGTGTCCCCAGACAGGTTTTCAAATAACAAAAAGATTATAAATATTGGATCTATGGAAAGAAAATGTCCATTATTAAAATCAACCCACAAGCTTGTACCATGAAAAAGCTTTCCTCTTCCACAGAGCTGTCAACCCCGCTGAGATTTTAAATTGGAGTTTGTCTAGTGTAACTCTCACTTTTTATTTAAATAGCAAAGTCAGAAGCATTAAACTTTTGTCTTGGGTTTTTAAAATACAGAAAAGCTAATATAATTGCTGTACTACTGTAGAGTTATGAGCTTTTAGGCTCTCCAGTTTTTTGGCAAAGAAAAGCTATGTCTTTTGATTCATGGCATAAGACATTTCCCTATATAAATTTGCCATACGCTTTCTCTTCAGAAAAAAAATCTTCATCTCTTCCTTTCCTGTGGATCATTTGGCTTGGCTCTTTGGTTTTTAACTGCCTGTGCTTCACTTGAGAGCTGGCTGCATTTCAGTCACCAGTCGCTGTGCAGTTTCTGTGTGAATTATTGGAGTGTGCTTGACATCAGGAGGTCTAAGGAATTCAAAAATGTGGTTCAAATGTCAGACTGCAACTTGAAAGGCTTCTGGAGATGCAGAGTCAGATCTATGGTCTGACTGAGATGACAATGTCCATGCCAAAGTCAACAGATAAAGTCTCTAAGTCGCTAAGTGACAAAAGGATGTTCCCTGTTGGACACGTGGCATAGGCAACATGGCTCCAACTTCAGCTTTAAAAAAAAATGTTTTAGAGGGTGACACAAAGTCACAAACTCTGTGAGGAACACGAAGGGTGAGTATATTAACTGTGTCAGTGATGTTTGTGAGAAGCTAAAGACTGATAGGATAAGCAAAATAGGATTTAGCTTGAGTTCTTAAGTTAGACAGGCTTGTGTGAATGCAGCTAACCAGCTTGGAAGTCTCAAGAAAAATAACGTTAAAGAGAAATCTTTGGGACGTTGCTTCTTCATCAGGAGGAACAGGAGAGGAATTTAGTTTCAGGATGTTTGTCCGAGTTAAGTTATTTTCATTCATCATTGATATTGAGTAACGCTGAATTGACAGGGTGATGTCATTCTTACTGTTTTATTTAATCTTCTTTAGCAAAATAGTATGTATAATTAAAAAAAAAAAAATCTGCACATTTTATTTGGGTTTTTTGTGCCCTTCCTTGGAGTCTCTAGAGCCATAGATCAATTGCTAGTGTTTAGTGACCTCCAGCCCAAGAGTGTAGGGCCTGTGGGTGGGTCTTCTCCCATGGCTGGCACTTGTACAGTGCATAATCTAAGATGACACTGACCCTTGCAGCCTTATGGGAATAGTATTTTCAAGAGGATGAATTGTTCTTGAATATTTTCTTCAACGTACTGTGTTACATGCCCAAACGTTTCTTTCATCTTGAGCATATGTCTTATATTTCCTCTCTGCTCTTTTTGTTGCATGGTTTTGATTGTAGCCAACAGCAAAGGTCAAAAGACATTTTACTGTTTCTATTTCTATGTTTCTGTTAAGCTGAATTAAATTGTGGTGCTGCAAAGTGACTTGCTAAAAAGCTTATGCTGCAATACTTCAACTGGTACAAAATGAAGCTGAGCTGCATCAGTTTAAACCAGATGGTTCAGAGAGAAAATGTGGTCCAAGAAGTAAGTACTGATCTGGAAACCAAGAAAAACAGTTTGGTTCTCTGGAGCTTCAGTGGGCAGCTTCATGAATTTAGATAAAGTTTTTCATCTTACTCTGCCTTTGGTTTTCTGCATGGATGGTAGAGTGACACCGTATTTTACAGCACTTTGTACATTCAATTTCTTTTATTCCTTTCACATCTAACATTCTAATATTAATCGGTACAACTGCCTGTTTAATTCACATTACAGAAAGGTTCTGAAATTATAGTACATAGGAATGGTATGATATCATTGAATAAGTTGATTATATTCACCAGTGTCTGTGATTATTCATTAGAAGGCATTATTTCTCAGTCCAGAACTGAACCAGTACTGAGTTTTACCCATCAAGCAGCCTTCCATTTCTTTCCTACAGTCAAATGGATCCAGAAGTTTTCTTAGATTATGAATGATTTAGATCAGAATTTTCAAGTTAACCAGAACTAATATTTAGTTCAGTCATTTAAATTAGCCCTCAAACAGCCTTTGGAGAAGTTTGGCCCAGGTTCCTCTTTATTATTATTTTTTTTAATCCCAGATATGCAACTCATTCAGAATATTTTTTTTTTTTTTTTTTTTTTTTTATCTACTAGAATTTTCTTAAATGTTGTGAACTGGCAATACCTAAATATCTCTTCTATGGCAAATACTTATTTCAAGACTTGATTTTGTGAGTGAAAGTCCTTCCTCTCACCAGAGTCTGAAGAACATTGTTCCACTGCAGGGCTTCCACCTTCTGTGGGTTTCAGGTGGTCTGTGACCATAAGTTTTGTTTTCCTACTGGTACACTCATTGCTCCCAGTCACCTCACCCCAGCGCTCCTTGATGCTGCCTTACAGCATGAAAGGGGAAGAAATGAATAAACATCTCCCTAGAGGACCACTTGGCTTTAAAAATACAAGTAGAGACAAAAATCTGAGCAAAGTATCTTAACCAAGAAAGCATCAGTCCTATAGGGATGTTGTGACAGCTGCTAGAACAGAAAACAGATCTGTGTGAACAAGAAGAATATCTTGGGCAACAATTCATAACAGATGAACATTTTGTTTTGAAAATTAAGTTGAAGAAAACACTGCCAACCTACTGTTTCTAGGCATGTTGCAATTCATTTACTTATGCCAGTTCAGTGGGACTCAGTGCCCTCTCCCTGTGTTTTATAAGGACACTGGGTGTTACACACAATCATTTCCAATGACCAATTTTGCATAATTCAGATACTAGGGATTTTTTTTTTTTTTGTAGCAGTCTCTTTATTGCAAGCTGTATTTTTAAAAAATACATTACATGTTAAAAAAATAATAAAAATTCAGGGTTAAATTTGGCACTCTGCTCTGGGGGCATAAATCCAGATTAGCTTTCTTTTTAACAGTAATATTGCTCAAGATTTTGTGAACAGAACTTGGCTTGGTCTCCATTGAAGAAAAACATAGCAAAATATATGTTCGTCTCCCTAAATCCTTAAAAAGAATTACCAATGTGCTACTGAATACCCTGAATATAAGAAAGCAGCGAAATATTTTCAGTTTTGTGGCTATGTTCTTGGTCTTTTTCACATTTTATATGGGCATTGTTTTAAATTACTGGCACTACATTAGAGTGTGTCAAGACGCATCATATAAATAAATACAATTTACCATGAGCTTGAGGCAACATGATGTGTATGTTGCATTACATTAGCTATCAAAATGCATTCCTTATATAGTACAGTACCCACTGCAGACTGAGAAAGAATATGGGTTGTTAGGCATACTGTACAGAGTTGGAAGACATATGCAAATAATCTCTCCAGATCTATAGCCACATCATTTGTATATCTTTTTAAAGAAAATAGGATATAGGACAGAGAAATGAATCAGAATGGCTTTGCTCCATACGCAAGGTGACATCCTTTGCTGAATGATGGAAACCTTGAAGATCAGGAAGTGCATTACTGTGATGGTGAGTGGGCACTGGCACAGGGTGACCAGAGAGCTTGAGGAGTCTCCATCCTTGGAGATATTGAAAAACTGTCTGGACATGGTCATAGAATCATAGAATGGTCCAGGTCAGAAGGGACCTTTAGGGTCATCTAGTCTGACCTCCCTGCAGCCAGCAGGGACACCCCCAACTAGACTCGGTTGCCCAGGGTCTCGTTGAGCCTCACCTTCAGTATCTCCAGGGAAGGGGCCTCAACCACCTTCCTGGGCAACTTCTTCCAGCGGTCTACCACCCTCATAGTAAAGAACCTAATCCTAATAGCCAATCTAAATCTGCTCTTCTCCACCTTGAAGCCATTGCCTCTTGTCCTGTCACTGCAAGTCCTCTTAAACAGACCCTCCCCATCTTTCCTGTAGGTCCCCTTCAGGTACTGGAAGGCTGCTATAAGGTCTCTCTCTGGAGCCTCTTCTTCTCCAGGCTGAACAACCCCAGCTCCCTCAGCCTGTCCTCATAGCAAAGGTGCTCCAACCCCCTGATCATTTTTGTGGCCCTCCTCTGGACCCGCTCCATCAGGTCCATGTCCTTCCTACATTGAGGGCTCCAGACCTGCACACAGTACTCCAGGTGAGGTCTCGTCAGCGCAGAGCAAAGTGGCAGAGTCACCTCTCTGGTCCTGGGCAACCAGCTGTGGATGGCTTTGCCTGAGCATGGTGCTTGGACCAGGTGACCTCCAGAGGTCCCTTCCAACCTCAACCATTCTGTGACTCTATGATATCCACAACTCACAACAGCAAGCACTTGTAGTAGCAATGTGCCGGTGCGCAGGGTTTAGGAAATCCATCTGTTCTCGTACTCCTTTCTTTACTGCCCACGCTGATGACTATGCCAGAGAATTTGGTGAAGTATTCATTATCTTTTCCCTCCTGAATCTTACTGCTGTGTCACAGAACTCTACCTCAAGTGCTGAAGAGCTGTCACCTCCCTTGTATTTTCCCATGTATGCTGCTCTCTGCAAAGCCAGCTTGTTTCCTGTCCTGGTTTGCTGCAAAACAGGACCAATTTTATTTTCAGTAATTTTACTTCGCAGCTAATCCTCTTCTAAATAACCCAACTCTCTGAAATTAATGGCCTATTTTTAAGACAGCGTCCTCTTCCAGAGTGATAAAACCTGATTATCTATAATTTCTGTTAAGGAATGGTATGCAGAGAGGCTCCTGGTTATACCTATTGTTATAACAACCAAGGTCAGCTAACTTTGTTATTTGTCCCTTTGGAGGGTTGGAAGCAGAAAAAGCATGGAAGGGTTACATCTGTGGGGAGGAGTGGACAGAAGAGGTGACCCAAAACTGACTAACAGGGTATTCCATCCCATGGGCTTTATACTATAGAAGCGGAGGGATCAGTGGGTCTTTCTTCAGTGGCCAGTGTCTGAGGATGACTCTGTCTGTTTCTCTGCCTTTGATCTTCATCTGTGTGTTCCTGAATCCAGATCCAGAATCCAGTTCCTTAGTTTGTCACTTTCAGTCTGGGACTTTCCCAGTGCCTGCTGGTGATCCTTGTCCTGTGAGCTTGACAAGTTTTTCTAGATAGTGTATATATTTAATTATTTTATTTTTATAATTTTATTAATATTGTCATTAGTTTAGTTTTCTTTTGAACTCCATAAGTCTCTTTCCCTGTCTTCAGGGGCAAGGAGCTCTCATTCGTCCCAGTCCTACCCAAACCATGACATTTCCTGAGGAGCTTGGGACCTGTGCAAGCAGAGCTCCTGCCTGTCCCGCACGCAGTGCTTGCTCTGAGCACAAGCCAGAGGGGCAGCTGCTCCCACGGATGGAGGGGCTGGCTCTCCTGCCTGTGCCGGGTTTGTGCAAATCGACCTTCAGCAGCTCACTTCAACCTTCTGTTCTTTCCCTCCTCCCCTCCCATACTTTGTATTGTTGTAATTTTGTAAGCTGCTTGGGCTCGGTACCGTTCTCACTGTCTGTGTCTGGTTTCTAGCCCAGACTTCAGCAGGGGTTGCCACATGCTGCTGCAATATAAATGACTAATGATGATGATAAAAGGTGTGGGAGTTGGTTGCCTGGAGTGTTATCCTACTTTGATAACTTTGTTTTAGAAACTAGCTGCTTCTTCAAATTACCTGTTATTTTATCTTATTAGGTCGAATATCTTAAAAGCGGCAAGTGATTTTTGGCCTCCTCTGTTTCTGAATGCTCATCCCAGGACTTTGAAAGAGGCTTTGAAATTTGGATGGTATTGAAGTTTGGATGGTATTGCTGTCACGGTGCCAGTAGCCTTCAGCGAGAATTGCAGGTTATTGGCACCTTTAAGAGTCAGCTGCAACTGTGTCCTATAAGAGATATTCAATAGGGAAGTGCTCTATTTTTAAATTTGGGCTGATATAGGTAATAATTACACACAAAACAGTATGTGAAAAGAACATTATCAAGGTTGCACAGCTCAGCACTTTGAAGCTAAGAAACGCTGCAAGTAAAATTGTCTCTACTCCATTAATTTGCCACCTTGCACAGGTGCATCAGTCACAGACTATTTTTGCCCAGGATCCGAGTCTCGCTTGGTGCTCATAATAGATGACACACCTTGTGAGTTCGATACTAGATTTTCTTTTCATTGTTCAATGCATAGCTCAGACTCTGCTGTGAAGGCAAAATTATTTCCCACTGGGGCATTCCAGGGTGTTCCATCCTTCAGGTCCTTGCCACATGCAAGCATTGACTTAGTTCCGTCTACGGCACCTTGATAGCAGTTTTGGGTATCATTACACCCTAGTCCAGCTGGTAAGTTAAGGCCCCAAAAAATAATAAGATTATAAGTATTCATAATTGTGGCTGCCTGATGGTCTGATGTAATTTTGAGGTATGTGGCAGCACATACTGCAGCTCCCATTGGCTTCCACTGCATTGGCCAGTGCTCACCACTTTCAGAGAAATTCAAGCCCCAAGGCAGACTCCCAGAAGTACAGAATTGGGGAGCAGCTTTGAAAAGTGTGCTGCAAATGAGTTGTCCTGGTCCTCAGGACACCATCTCATGCCTGCAGACAAAAGACTACTGCTCCTCTTCTCAGACTCTCCAGCCACCTTTTAAATTACACACAAATAAAAATCCTACAAGTAAAAGTTTGGGGTTTTTTTTCTCTCCTCTTCTATGGCAAATGCACCACACTGTGCTCTGACTGAAGCTGGAATTTGTGGACAGAATAGTGCTTAGCTAAAACCTACCTGATAACACATGAAAAAGAGACTGAATTCATCCTAGGCCACCTCTAATTGTGGCATTTTTGGCTAGTCTTTTGAAAAGTAATTTTAAAAAATTCAAAAAAGAAGTTATTTTTGAAAAGCCAACTGGAAAGTTTTCACCATTGAAATTTTCCTGTTGGCAGCTGTCAATGTAATTTCAACCTGTTGAAGTACTGTGAAGATGCTTTGAGCTAAGAGAGTAATTAAACAGGAAAATGATGATAGAGGTAGTTTCTTTTATAAAATTAATCACTGTGAAATAAACATATTTTCAGATGCAGAAGGCCTTCTTCAGCATTTACATCAGGCCATCTCAGTTACAATAAAATTGCCAATGCAGTGAAAATACTTGAGTATTTCACAGGAAAAGTTGTCAGGTTTCTATATGGATAAAACCTGATTGATTCCTGTAAAAAACCAAAACTGCTTTATCCCCAGAAAATGCTATCCCTGAGACAAATGGCTGGCGTGCATCATTTCAGACCAAATAGTTATAATTTTTAAAAAATTAGAAAAAAGGCTGAACACAACTTTCCTAAATCAGAAAGTGTCAGTTGGCTAGAATTATTTGCAGTGTCCCTTAATGTAGCTGTAATTAATTTTTGGAATAAAGATATAGTTGGAACTAAAAGATACTAGATATTTGCTGTACCCACAAACTGTAGGTCAAAAGGAGAGGTTGCTCCCGAGGTAGTTACATCCATTACTAGCCAAATTATCTTCTGGCATTGGCTGGATTTAGGGATATTAGAAAGCAAAAAAAAAATAATGTAAATTTCTGTCACTTCTGCATCTCTTAATATTTCTTAAATGTCTTCTGAAGCAGCCCCATTCGCGTTCCAACATGCAGGGGTGAGGGCAGATCTTCAAATTGCTTATGACAGAGGTTATGTACCTCCTGGCAGATAACGGAGACCTGTCTTTCACTGAGACTTGGGTGTTGTATTTTTTTCCTTTACAGGACTACAATGTAGTTTTGCTCCCAAAGGAGAACCCTGGAGATGCCCTTGAAATAGAAAACCAGGTGCTGAGATCTAGAATGATGGAAAGAGATACTTTAAAATCTCATTCTTTCCTGTAGCTATAAACAAAAGCGTGGAATGGCATCTCTATGAGAAGCAGCCAGACAGACCAGGATCTTTCAGTCTTGAATAAACATGACTACAAGGATATGGCAAGAAACTTACAGCGTTCTAGGTGGCCTGCAGAATAAAAGCCAATTACACACATTTTCTCAAATTACATAATGAGGAATCAAGTTAATGCTACTTTTATTGGAGCAAACCCACAAATTTTCAGGCTTTTATCAGGGCTGTTTTTAACTAGACATACCAGGACACAGGTGTTCTCATTGTAGTTTTTGGTTTGTGTTTGGTTGTTCTCCTTCCCCATCACAGATGATACTTTGGGGGCAGGATCTGCAGGATGAGACTCAGCAGACACTAGAGGAAGCCTAAGAGATCTGTTCCCCACCATTGCGTCCACAACTCACAACTTTTATCTTTCAGCTCATTGCAGCAGAGCAGTAAATTGTCTGAAAACGGAGCACACACACTATTGGTTATTTTTTTAGAATCAGTGCATTTGCACACGTTGCAGAGGGATTCATGTGAACAAAATAAACACAGACCATGTCATTTTTCCTCTTTTCTTGCTGATTGAGGATATCAGGAGTTAATTTCAAGAAGAGTGGGAGGCAAGAAAAACTCTTTTCACTCAAAAGGTCTGAAAAGAGATATGGAATATTTATATTTAAAAGGAGGAAAATGCAAGCATGTGCTGCAGTACCAACAGAGAGTCAAACACTTCTGCTTCTGAGCTTTAGCACCAAGCACAGTGCGATGTATCAGGAAAATGGATTATGAATGCAAAGTAGACCAGTTTAAACCAACAAGAATTATACTGAACTTTCGCCACTGTTTGAGCCCAGCTAGAAAATTCATAATCTCTGGATTTCTGAAATTTGGAGTTTGAATTTTAAGTGCTTCCAGTTGTGTTTTAAATAGATAACTACTTTTGCCTGATAACAGTTCACTCTTCATAGTGCATCTCGTCTCAAAGGGATGTGTTAAAGGGTTACTTAGTGTCATTTCAGTCAGGTTGGTTCCTTTCCCAAACTAGGACTCGCGAAGCCTTATGAGTCCTGGTATGGGAGACCCTGCTGTATGTGGAGGAGCTACAGGCTGTTTGTGAGTCTGTGAATAGCACTTGTGTGCATCAAGGCAGGTAAAGGAGAGGCTGTAGTAATAGCCTGATATTTAAGCACTATCATTCTGATAGAGATCATAGCTTTGTTTCTAAGATAGGGATACTTGTATTCAAAATATCTAGTCTTTTCATAATAGAGTTTAGGTATCCTGAGCATTTCAGTGTTGTGCCTGGTCCCAGAGATATAAACAGGGAGCAAGGAGGGTAAATCTGGTAAAACTGGCTGCAAGTCCTTTGCCTCCTCCGTGTTCTGAGCTGCCTGGGGGAACAAAACCAGCTGCTAGAACAAACTGCGTCGGCCCCATGGTAGGGACCAGGACAAGCCTGGTAATGCATTACTTGTTTGAATTCTGCCCCCTCAGAATAACCTCTTTGCTGCTGAGTGCTTCCCGTTATTCTAGAGGAGGTCTCACATTACTGATACTTTTTGAAATATCCTGGCTGTACTGCTATAAATAGTGTGCATTTCCCACTGACTAAAACCTGCCAGCATAGCAGCAGCCTGACGTGGGTTTATTTTTCTGCTGGAGGACTACATAAGTGCTCGTGTCCTCTCTCCGCTGAGACATCTCTTTGCTGTAGGCACTGGTCTCTCCACTCACTGCTAGGAAGTGTTATTGAACCCAGCTCACATTCGTGCCCTTTCTGATCTTTTTTCTCTAATGAAACTGCTCTCCGTGGGCACCTTTCCTTGTCTGCCCTCTCCCTTCTTTTATAGCAGGTCTCTGCTTTCCTCAGGTATTCTGATTTCTACTGTATATTCATTTCTGCTCACCTAGTTTCAATTCATCTGCTATTCAGATGTACTGCACACTGCCTTGCAAGCTGCTGCATCTGAATGAGCTTTTAATAACACTTCTTAAGGCCCCAGAGCTTCTTGTGGCCTTATTTTGCATTTACGTGGTGCCTTTCAGTTCCATGAAATCCAGGTCTAAAAATAAGCAGAACTGTGTGTCTCTACACCCAGCGGTGTTTCACTGAGCAGGGTCTTGCCTGAAAGCTGGCATCACATTTGTTAGTGGAGTTTAGGAGAGGACCTACCCAGTCAAAACGGCACAAGGACGGTAAGAGAGAAAGTCATCACCGAACTGAGAACGCACTGGTGTAACCCTTAGAATAAGGAGTACAAACCAGTTTGATAACTTTGCCTTCCTCCCAAGCCCACTGGCTGCAGCACGGTATCCACTTAAGTGCCCCTGCTCAGCATCTTGCCTGGAGTGCAGTCCAGGACTTGAGCTGATCTCCTGCATCCCCTTGGAGGAAAAGGAGGGTAAAAGAACTTGTTAGGAGGAAAAGAACAAATCTCCACTTGGCTGTGATGTTTCCAAGTGTGGCTAGATCCTCGAGGAGCCTCTCCTTCCTGCTTGGTAATTCGAGCACTTCTTTGTGAGATAAGGGAAGGTGTCAGCTCCAGCATCAGCTGAACTCACGCTTTGCTTTGTATGATTCCTGTGCCCTCTTCAGCTTGCTAATCAAAACAAGTTTCCGCTGTGTGTTTCTTATACCCAGAGGGTGGAACTATCCTCAGAAAATTAAAGCTTCTTATCTCTTAATGTGTCATCACAAGTAATAGCCTGGGGACTGTAAACAAGTTTAAATATCAAAACAATTTGGCTAGTGATTGTCTGTGATTATGGATTAAGAATACAAAATTTGTGGTCGCTGATATTCACCCTAGATTGAATAAAAGAAGCCAGATCCTCAGCTGGCGTAACCAGAAGTAGCTCAGCTGAGCTCAGGGAAGGAAGGCTACTTTGCACCAGCTGAGCTTCTGGCTCTGGGAGCTTTTCAGAAGTTTTCATTCTTGTTTTTCAAAGTGCCAGATAATACCTGACCATATGGGCTGATGAGGAACTCTGAGGGCTCCCAGCAAAACCCAGACCATCCTCCCTTCCTTTGGCTTCCTGGGAGCTCCGCTTCTGCTGGTTGCACCCTCCACTCACAGCCTCTTTGGGCACCTCATAAATAAGGACTTAGAAGAGAAATGATTTAAGGTTTCAAATTTTTTCAAGATCAAGTCAAGGTGCCAGCATATTCAAAAGCTGACAGATATGTCCGGGCAGGTACTTTGCGAGGGATGTGCTTTGTGTCGTTGATGCGGCAGAACATACTGCAGTAAATTCACAAACGTGCACTTGCTGCTGCCTTTTCTAAAGCCCTTGCACTAAAGCCATTGCACTCTCAGCTAGTGCTGAGAGTGAAGAGGCGAGTAAAGAGTAAAGGAATATCTCCCGTTGCTAGAAATGCTTTGCCTAGTTCACTGGACTCTTTGCGATGACAGTGAAGGGCAACAGGTCCCACAGATCTGGGCAGACGGTAGTGGGTGTATTTTATAGCACAGCTGGATTTGAAATTTTTCATGTTAGCAGCTCCCTCTTTTGGAAGCATTTGTGTGGCCTCACTTTTGCTCTGGATCATTTTCTGATATAGTCTGAGTGGTTCTTCACAGAATCCCACAGAAGAGAAACTGAGGCAGGGAGAGACTAAGTGGATTTCCTGTAGCTACATAAGAAGTCAGCAGTAGTGTGAGGAGATAAATAGTGCAAAGAGTGTCCTAACCACTGAATGGACGGTCCTTTGCTTCCCTTACACAATGGAAGGGAATACATGGAATAAGTACTTTTTCAGGGATAGCTTTTTGCAACACATATCTTTTCAATAGGCTGATGTTAGTTTAATGAATATTCCAAAATGAAGTAGGAAACACATTAATTTTGATGTAGCAGAAAAGCACTTTTCTAATGAAGTAGTAACTAAATAAGGATAGTTATTAAAGAACTGGTTAATCTAGTGCTGTCCATCCCTCCTCTCTCAGCGTTTCTATCAACCGTTCTGGGTAAGGAAAAGGAGTGTTTCTGACAAGCATGAAGTCCCACCAGAAAAAATATAAAAGGAGCAATGTGTCATAAGAATCTTAAAAAATATAAAACAATGTCAAATAGATGAAATCATTTTCCATAAGAGAATAATAAAGGCTGAAAAAAGGTACCAGAAAGCCAGAAGACTTCTCTATTTTCTTAATTGGGGTAATTATACTAAAACTGACAGCAAATATTTTCCCAACAGCAAAAAAAACCAAACACCCACAACCCCCAGCCAGCCAAAATACTGCTCCAAGCGTGAGATCTGTGAAGGTTAAAGGCTTGAGTCTGCCACTAGGAGAGTGTTCCCAAGGTTAGCCCTTAAATGTACGGAAGAAATTTTGATTCTGATCTCCTCTCCATTCAAAGTCAGCGCTTACCTTGATTTCAACAGTGCTATATTTGGCAAAGTATTAATATAATTGTATTTGGTACTAGTCTTGTCCTGTTTGAATGTGAAATGCCTCTTAATACCAAGCTCATTGTGCTCTCTCTCCCTCTCTTACAGTTTAGGTGATGTATAAAATAGCTGGTAGTGTGGACCTGCTGGAGAAATCCAGGGAAACTAATGGTGCCAGTGTCCATGCTACATGTGTTTTGGGGGTTTATCTTTGGACCAGCTTTTGTCAGGTCCCTTGCTCCCATGGACTGAACTTTCTTGTTTTTCTAGCATGTGTAGAGCTCCTGGAGCACATCTTTGGGTGTAGTTTCATCCAAAAAGCAAGCAGTTCTTGCAGTCCCAGGCTGCATCACAGTGTGAGCCAAATAAAGCACATAGGCATGGCTGGAACAACAGAGATGGCCTCCAACAAACCACACTGGGCATCAGCCCACGTATAAGCTCTTAACTGCTGTTGCCTCTTCATTGTTCCTTCATGTTCATCATGGCCCTGGTCACCAGCTTCTCCATAAATATGTCACTACAGCACACCGAGGACCTTCTCCCTCAGTTAAGGCCCCTCAGTGGAACTGAAATAATCTGGCAGTCTGAGCTGCATTGGTGGTGTTTGGATTTGAAACCATTCAGTATCTCCTTGCTAATGATTAGAACTTACAAAGAAGAGAAAAATGGTTGCACAATCTCAGATCAGAGGTTGTGCAGCTCAGGGATCCCCTTTCTCACACTAACCGGTAATGAGTGCCTGGGAAATAATTCAATAACAAGACAAGGATGTGGTGGTACTTCCCCAGAGTACTTTTTTAGCTTCCAAAAAGTTCACAACTCAAGGATTTCCTAAGCCAGGGGCTTTGTTTTTATATCTAATACCCTTTCATATATTTTTTTCTCTTTTTGTGAATTATTTAGCTACTTTTTAGTTTTTTGTTAATTTTAGAATCTACAGTGTCCTTCAGGGAAGAGTTTGACATTAATTTCATGCTGTGCAGTTTGGATCTATTAAGAAAAGACTGAGGATGTTGATAAGAGGGCTTCAGATGCCCCCATGCTGCCTCTGCTCACATTAATCCTGGAAATAGCATTGTCTAGTCCATGTAGGGGAGAGTCACCATGCCCAAGTTAAGAGTGTTGGTGGACCCACCCCAGCTGAGGCTTTGCACTACTGTTATGTTGATGTGAATGGGAAACTCTGCCCAAACCAGGGGATGCAGAGTAATCCATTGTACTTTCTCTGGCTTTTTTCAGAGCCAGAAGGGCTTGATCTGCAGGATGCCCAAGTATGACCGTATTTCTGTGGGAGCCAGAGTGCTGAATCAAGAGTGCGTGAGTCCTGTGGAAAACAGCCAGCAAGGATTTCATCTTCCCATCAAAGTCTTGTGTTCCAGGCCGGGGATTTCTTCAGATCATATTTGTGATCCCACTTGATTTTTCAAATAAACAGTGAGACATTTCCCCAGAGAGAAAAAATTCCCAGTTACAGAAAGGGAAAAGAACAGGATATCCAAATGACTCACAGCTTTGTGGCTGAAGTAATGGCTGCGCGTCATAGCTTGGGATGTGGGTTTGTGGTCTGATGCCACGCAGAGTGGATGTGCTTGGGTTGTGCGGTTAATATAAATGGCTTTTGTAGGAATTCTCCTGTGACTTCCCAAAGCCAGTTTGCTTGTTAAGATATCACTGACTCCATGGTGGCAATTAAAGAAGTAGGGAAGGCACTTGCCAGATGCAACCAAGGTTTCCTTTGAAGGCCATCTCGGGGCAAATATGACAAAGCCCTTCTGCTGGTCCTGTAGGTCCTGTAGAAGTAGTTGCAGGTGGCTTTGGCTGGAGGAACTGTGGGGACCAGGGAGTTTCTGAGGACAGGAGAGGGGCAGTGGAAGCCAGCATCTCTGGGAGATACCTGGTGCCTCTGAAGCTTTCATCTCCTGGGGCAGGTTCCCTGCTGGATAAGCATGCTCTGATGTCTGATGAAGTACACCTACCCCTGGTGCCCCGTAATCCCGCTGACCTGCATCTCCCATGGGTACCCTCAAGTTACTGACTCCCTTGTTCTTGTTTTCCTCTGAATCACTTGGTGTCACCAAGGCAAACCACATAAATGCTAATGTAAGTATTAAGGGCAGTGGCACCTCCATAGACTCCCACTTCTGCCTTACTCACCTATAAGAGCTTATACCAGCTGGGACTCAACCACAACACCCTTTCTAGGAAGTTGCCAGCGGTTACTTATTGTTCTATATATGAACAACTTGCAGATGTGACAAAATAGAGGTTGTTTAGTCTGGATTCTCTGCCATAGAATTTCCTCACCTCTCCCACTCCTTTCCATCTTTTCATTACTCTGGTTGCTGCTCTGCAGCTGTGCAGCGCAGGAGCTCAGTGGAGCTGCAGGTCAGGGCCCCCTTCTGGTGACACCCACCAGGGTGGACATGTGCCTGTGCAGGTGGTGGCATTTTCTCAAGGAGTTCTCCCCACCCTGAACATCTACGCTGCAGGGGATCTTGTGGTTTTGCCCTATGGGTTATGGAGGGAGGAATGAGGGAAGCATCTGTGCCTCCCATTCTCCTCCAACCAAAGTCCTCCTATAGGCAGGGGCTGTTAGGGAGGGTTTTCTGCTACATCTTACCACTGCTTGCTGCAGCAGAAACATTGAGGGGTATGGTTTATAGCTTGGGAGGCAGCAGCAGGGCACCACCTGAACCCAGCCGTTGGCAGATCAGTTGGCTTTCGGAAACCAGCCAACCTTTTTCAGTTTTCTGGTGCGCTCTGGTTTGCCTGCAAGATTAGAGTTTGCAGCATTAGATAAGCACAGATAAATAGAACTTACCCGTTTCTAATTTGAACAAGGTCTCAGTCCCTGGCTGGAGGATCAAGGGAGTTTCTTTGTTTGTGGCACCAGCAGTGCCGGGAGCCACGGCTGGTCCCACATTTGAAGAATCTTCTTTATTTTAAGTGGTTCAGAGGCTGGGGCTGCTGCTTGGGAAAAGGCTGTGTTCTCCCTGCAGGCAGATCAATACATTTCAGCTCACTGCACTGCAAGTAACTTTTCGTCGTACATTAAGAATGAGGAAAATAAAAGCCAAGATGGATGTTATTTTGGTTTTGCTTTTATTTTGAATTATTTATTTGGAAGTCACTGCTGTCTTCCTTCTCATCAGGAGACAAAATGCCTTTGTCTTTGGTGATTTTGCCTACTGAAAAGAAACGAGGTCTTCCTGGTTTTATTTCCCTCACCCACTTCCTTCTTGGTAGTGACACGTAAATCTAGGCTTCCTGCAACTTGACAAGACGGTCTCCTGTAGTCCTAACGTGGGCAAAGTCCCCAGTGATGCTGGTGGAGTCACACCTCATTGGAACATTTCTAACCAATTTTATTGCAGATGAGCTATATGTGTTACGAATGATTGCTGGCACATAGGCAGAGTGACCTGTAAGTAATCTACAGGCTAGCTGAACTATCATTTTAATTGAGCATTTACTAACTAGCTAGTAAAATATTAACCATTTAAAAATGAAGTCTTCATGTAACACGTTATGGGACAAAAAGTCTGCAATTGGTTCCACTATTGATATTAGTTTGGAAACTCAAGCTAACAATCCATTTTGATGTTTCTCTCCCTAAATCTAGGTTATCCTGAAGGGGAGCATAAAGAAACTGGCCACCAAGATGGTAATCACTAGTGGAAATGAAGAAGATAAAGGCAGTCAAGAAAAGGAAAGCAAAGAAGAAACCATCTTGGCAATGCTTGGAATTATTGGGACAATTCTGAACCTCATTGTGATCATTTTTGTGTATATTTACACAACATTGTAAACTAAAAGGCATGCAAATAGACCAGATAAAACGGCCATTAAGAGTGACTACAAACACTTGCTGACTATTGACAAGTTGTTTAATCAGAATTGACTGTGTATTATATTAACACATCATAAAAGCACTGCCTGCAGGCAGCGAAGGCTGAAGCACAATTAATTTAACAAGACTTTTTCACACAGTAACAAGCTTAACTCTTCTGTCCTGCCCTCTTCCTTTCGGTTTGGGGGAAAATGACTGCAATTATGTAAGTTGTAGCTTGGAAGAAACCCACCAGGGATATGTTGTTTTAACACAATTTAAAAAGAAAAGGAAAAAAAAAAAAAAGGAAACTGTACACTATATACAACTAGAAATGTATACTGTATACCCGCAAAGATTGAACTCAAAGATAGCTTCATAGCACAGATCACGTGTCCGTTAGGTCAAATGATTCTTTTCTCTTGGTTTTTGCTTTGGCTTACATTGAATCTGACAAGCTTTTTATTTAGAATGAACATATGGTGCAATCAGGAAAAAACCCAATTCCATTGAGCAAGGTCTGCCTAAACCTGATAAAATGTTGGGACAAATACGTTACATGATAATTTTTCCTTTCTCATTTGCTTAACATCTGTGTCTGTTCATACCAATGTTTATAAATATATATTTTTAATAAATGTGCTATATTTTTAGCATGAACCAAATATTTGGAGACACTTGTATTCATGCAGCTAAATTGTGTTTGATGAAGTGCCCTTCCTGACAATGGATGTTATTTTTCTCAGCAATTATACGGCAGTCTTGTTTGCAGCCCTCTCACTGTGGTCTGAAGCAAGCTCACATCATGCTCATATGCATGACTTGAAGTTGGAATGTCAGCTGAAAAGCATTGCTGCTTAATACGGGAAATAGCAAAACATTGTAAGGTGACCTTTGGAGACTGGTTGCAGAAAGAAGGCTCTATTTATAGTTTAAAAAAAAAAAAGAAAGAAAGAAAGAAAAAAAACCCAAACAAATGAAAGGAGTATTGAGGCACCTCACAAAATATTACAAAATTGATGGAATTTATTGCTTTCAAAATCTGGTCACACTCTCTAAGTGCTTATATTGAGAAAGGAGAGCAAAGGTTTATGCAGTTGGAAAGAGAAATTTAGAGAGCCCATTGTGAGGGGCTTAAGTGAAATCCGGGCTGTAAATTCAGAGTATATTTTAAATGTGAGGATCATTAACCCTTTACATGTCTTCTGACGTGCTTTAACTGAGGTTGGTGCAGTGAAATTCTCTGACTTGTATTTTTGACAGGAATGTACAATGATGGTGATCACCATTTTTCTTCAGAGTTCAGTACCTATAAATATATGAAGCATTAAAAATATGAGACCTCGATTTTGCCTCGAGCTGCCTAAGTACGTTGCCCATTAACTCTGACATATCCTCTTAAAAATAGGTCAATTAATTGTTTACTGACTTGTGGTTTGGATTGCATCCTCATCTACACAAGAGGGATTTCTATGGAAGTCAGCTGGAGCTGTAAAAAGTTTGATCCCGGTGTTGCATCGATTTTAGTGATCAGTCCTGTCCCTCTGGAATCAGTAATGTGCTTTTCACTGGTTTCCAGGGGCTAGGACTTTTCTCAAAAATAAAGAATTTCATTGCAGGATATAAAAGCAAGCCTGGAAAAGCCTGAGGGGCACCTCTCATAAAGAGAGACGTTTAGTCTCTTGTGGTATCTCTAATTCAACCATTAGGAGAAGGGAAAAGGTCAGTAAATAAATTAAAATGAAATCCAGTATGAAGACCAAGGGAAAAAGGAGCAAAAATAATCTCCTGTTAATGAAAACATGATTTGGGGAGAGAGGTGAGGGAAATGAGTGGAGATTTGAACGAGCAGAGAACAGCACAGAAAGAGGGTGCCAAGCCACCGTGGTTGAGGAAACACTTGTGTTTGGACAGTGCTGGTAGAGCTGCCGCCCTCGGAGAGGGGGAGAAATATTAGTGGCACAGTTCAGTGGAGCTGAGTGAGGCTGATATTGGATTTTAATTTATTGGTAATTATTGGTAATTCTAAGGAATTAGCAAACACTGCTTTTTGATCATTCTGAATGACAAAAAGAAAAAAAAAAAGTGGATAAAATTTATTTGCCTCCACTTTTCATTTTCTCTTCTGGTTTAACTCCTGCTGATCACAGCATGTTACAGTGGCAATGGCATTGGCGCAGCACACCTGCACATTTCAGTGACCTGCCAAACCCCAGCCTGTCCCTCATGCTGCCAGCATCCTCTCTGCAGGTGTTTCTCTTGACCCTCTCCTCCTTCTCCTCCAGCAAACTGTCTGAGGCTCACACCCTTCTTCCAGAGGGGAAGCTGGGAAAGGGCAGCATCCAAGACAAGAAATGGGCTCTCATGCCTGATATTTCTTTGCCTCTCTCTGCATCAAATGATAATGCTTTTCATCTTCTTGTGGGCATAAAGATGTTTAATGAACGCAATTTCATTAAGTATTTCTATTAATGTTACAAATTAAAGCGCTGCATTGTAAAAACAACATATAACACCCTCACACCCCTTAAGTAAAGAAGCAACTTTTGCTGTTCAACACGGTTGCACTCCTTCTGAAATGGACCAGCATCTTCACCAAGAGAGGCCCTGTAAAGACCCCAAAGGTGCTTTAGCTGAACTGGTGGATCAAAAACCTGAAGGACCCTGCCTTTACTCTGCCTTTCCTAAGAGAAGACCTGTTAGAGGAAGAGTTTCCAGCTGTGGGTGCGCTGCAGTCTTAGCATAGGCGGTGTGTCTGGGCATGCTCTGCCACGGGGCTTTTATTGCACCCTGGAATTGGAAGGAAGGTTTATCCCATTTCATAAAAAGTTTTATACTTAATATTTTAATTTTACAAGTTTCTGTTCACAGATAGTGAAAGAAATATCCTGGGGCAAGTACTTCTTAAGTAGATTCATTAAGCATTCATTTAAATAAAAATGAAGAGTTTCCTTGGAGGGCAATTTCTCTACTTTTTATATGGTATTCATGAACACTGATCTAGGAAAAGTATGTTTTCAAGAATGACTGTGGAAGGGAAATGTTTTATACAAGGATCTGAAAGTTTCCTACCCAGGCAGCTGCACGCAGGCCTGCTTTCGGCTGAGTGCCAGCTGGAGCCAAATTACCCTCCTGCTTCTTTATGTGAGCAGTTTTCAGCGTGCACCTGTAAGAAATATTCGACTACTAACTAAGATAAGTTACTATAGGTAACTTGTATATCTGTAGTCTGTAACTAAATAAATAGTTGAATAAAATGTCTCGTTACAGGCGTTGAATGGTAAATCTGTTTTGGCAGGGAAAAAGCTGATCATCTTATGTTTGGCTTGACTTGTAGGTAATAGAAATACCTACATATACCCAAAGCAAATTTTTTAAAATAAAATATTACTCCCTAAGTGACAGGAACTTTCATGTTTGCGTTTGAGTAGAAAGAAATTAGTATCCAATACCTTAATACGACATGAAAACACCACCGTTTGCTTCTGTCAACTAAGAATGCTCTTGTATTTTCAAATTATCCCATGTAGCTTGATGGTTTGTGCTGTAGGTCTGAGAAATATTTTCCTGAGGTGACAAGAAGGTGACAGGAAGGTGACATTTTCCCTGCTAATGTCTGGTGTGTTGTCTGGTGGGTACAGAAGAATTTCAGGAAAGAAGAAGATAAAACGATTTAAATCACGTTATGCACACAACAAAGTAAGAAGAAAGAAAGGCTACCGTTCCCATCTCTGGTTCCTATAACTCCCACTGAAAATTCATCTCTGGGGCAGCCTTTTCAGTTATGTACCTTTTGCTCCTTCTGCTTGCACCCCTGCAGCAGTGTGCGGCTCACTGAACCTTAGGACAATTTTAATGTGTACCCAACCTGGGAGACTCTGGAAGCTGCAGTGAAGGTCTACAATGGGGCAGAGTTTAATTATTTTAAGGACAGTCAGTAATCATCTTCATATTATCGTCTGGTAATCCAGGGGATACTTTGCGGGTCGATTTTCCGGACCCATCCCTCCCCTGGCCCAGAGGTAAAATTTTGTTTCAGTAGACATCCAAAACACAAAAAAAGCTTCAGTTACATGGTGATAAAACTTTAGTATGAAGCATTGCTTAAGTCTAAGCATCTTATATTTCCACTTAATCTATATCCTGGAGCTTACCCCAAACGTGTCAAGGCCTCATCTATGTCAGGAGTTTCATCGCTTCTGAGTGAGAACTGACATTTCAGAATGCACTATGTCATAGCAGAGAACTTGGCCCAGAGAGCGGAACAGGGATAAAAAGTAACAAAATTAACACTCCAGGGAGGCAGCACTGCAGAATTTACTAATTAAATAGCTTGAGGTTTGGCTAGAGTACTCTGTTCCTGGCTAGCCATTACTTTGGAGAAATGTTCCTTGGAAAGTTTCTGGAAGAAATATGTATAACTGAAAGAAAGAGCCTCATTGAGAATGTTTCAGCAGCAATTTCCAGCAGCAACCTTCCAAAGAAAACACTGAGGAGGCCTCTGAGTGACTCTGCCTGGCTTCCCACACGTACTTTTTGGCATCCCAGGAACACACTGCATGTATATGTAAGCACCTCTTGTTTACTGAAAGGCTTTGTTTTCTTTGGAGTGTAATGCACAGATTTATAAAGATTTAAAGATGTAAGGAATAGTACATTATGCAACCCAAAAAACGCTGTTCATCTTGATTTCCAGCAGATACCCTGCAGAACCTGCACTGCTTCCATGCCTGTCTGTGCATTTTGGAGGCTATTCCCAAAGGGTGTCATAATCTTAGTGTAGATTTCCTTCTCCACCACTGATCCAAGAGAAACAAAACCTGTTCAGTGTGGAAACCTTCATGCCAGGTTGAAATCTCATGTGCATCCATATGCATTTATCTATACATGAAACAGCTGGTATCCAATAAGACCCTCCTTGTCTGAAGGATTAGGTTTGCTTATTTGCATTTCACCTGGGGACTCAGATGGGAAAAGGCAAGCTGAAAGCACCCAACTGTTTCCAATGATATGACTTTACATAATATGGCTGTTACCTAGAAAGGTGCCTGTTTGTCCTGAAAAACACCTGCACAGTCCTGGGTGCGTGAAACACTGTCCTCCGTGGGTAGTTCTTCACTGACAGAGGACCCGTGACTGCAAGGGATGGCATGTTTGGGCTGTAACTGGCCCCCACAAGTAGGGTTTTGTACCAAAGCCTGGATGTGAGTTTGAGCTCTGTAGAGTGGAAGGACATCCTGCCTTGTTCATAGAAGGTCCTTAGCTATGTTTGCAGCACTGGGATCCCTTCTTCTGCAACCAGTCCAAATTCAGCTTAAGATTATCTATGCACCACTTGACTTCCTTGGCAGCAGCAGAGCTTGCTTCCACATGGGTGAGGAAAACAGCTTTGGCTCTCCCTAATCTCCTAGAATAGGGAGCAAATTCCCTCCTGCAAGGGACAGCATCATGAACACCCATTTCTTGCTGACAACAACCAGGTTACTTGCCTGAAGTGCTGCCAGAGACGCTTTTCCTTCCCATCATCCTACATAGCCTGGGAAATGCAAGTTTATTACCTGGTCTCCAGGTTCTCCATGGGCTCAGTCACCAGTTAGACTCAGGCAGACTTGTTATACTCAAATGCTTCTCCAGACCCAGGCCTTCAGGAATAAATTAAAGACCCTGATATCTTACTCTGGCCTTGAAACCACGAAGGTGTCACCATAACAAGACCCTTGGTCATTGTCAGACTCTGATAGCAAAGCGTTAATGGACCAGCCTTGGCAAGGGACAGCAGATGGGAGCCAGCCTGAGCAGAGTTTGTGCAGGGCAGGCTGGCAGCTTCCCTCAGGACATATTTACTTTCTTGAGAAGCAACAGTATTGTGGTGCAATGATAATGGTGGTGGATAAATGTAATAAAATGCTTGTGTAGCAAGGGAGTAATTTCTCACCTTTAGTCCCTGCAAACTTAATGGGAAAAGCTTTATAAATTATTCTGGTTTGTCAATTGAAGATATGGATTAAAATTTACTATGTGTGTTTTCAAATTTTAATGTGCTGCCTTTTTTCCCTTACCAGTCAATTCAATTTTACTTTTGCAGATATGATTCTGATTTCTGTAATAATGATGGATAATGCCAAAATATTGGTATTGAATCCATAAGGAAAGAATGAAGATAACTTTGTCAATGTCTTATTAATTTGTTACCATGGGCAGGAAAAAAAACAGGCAGTGGTTTTCTTTGCATCCAATTCACATTGTTAGCAGTGTTTTTATAACTTGATGCCATTATTTCTGGAGCCTAAAGTAATTCTGTGGGACAAAAATTCATCATTTTGAGCTGTGCACTTTCAAACAAATGTCAGCAAACAGAGAAATATATGAAATGGTTGCATTAGCTAAAAGAAGACAATGTCAGACATGTACATTTTTAGCAGATTTGAACTCAAAAGTGGGACCACACAACCACCATTCTTACACCTCTGCTGACATTGCATACTACACACCAGGCCATAATTCAGATGCTCGCTCTGCTAAGACTATGCTTGTACATAACTCGGACTAAGGGCCCGAGTATCGTTACAGTCAATGTGCATCTGAATATGTATTTACAGGTCTGGGGCATCAGCTGACAATTAGTTGACAATTCAGCTATAGCAACAATGCAACTAATCAGACAGGGAAAAATACATTTCCTGCATGATGAGCTATTTCTCTTTGCCTCGTTGACCATATCTTCAGTTGATCTGTTTGAGACTCTACGATTAACGAGAATGATGCTAAGGCCTGTCTAATAGAACCAATCAAAGAATGCAGATGATGGAGGAATATTCAATCTACATCTTCCATCAGAAACCAGGCATTTCTCTAAAATGCTTTGAAAAAACCTCAGTGCTGAATGTTTTACATTTTCTTTTCTATGATTCACCATCAGCCACCACATTAATTCATTAGTGGCTTTATCATACTTCGATTTGATTGTATAATAGTATTTATGTACAATTTTCAATGAGCTGTGCATACACCAGCAAATGGATTTTGCATCCTTGGTCGCTTTTTTAAGTTTCATAAGCCTTTTTCTAGTACATACAGATCTCTTGGCTTAAAGGCCAAGAAGGGAAAGATAACCACATCCTTAGAGCACCATACACTTATGCAAATGTCACTACAAGTTTAGGTGGAAAGTACATGGTCTTTTACACAAAACAGGGGGTCTTATTTCTTAAGCCTGTTCAATTGGCCAGCCCCAAGTGACCCCAATGCTGTGCTGAGTAGGATAGTCCCACAAAATTAGGTTCTTTTGATTTTAGAAAGAAAGAGTTCAGCTGTGAAAATCCCTGAAGCAGTTCATTGCACCATCCTTGCAATTTACAGACCAAGCCAAAAAAAAAAAAAAAATCTGAAAATCTGATGACCGTAGACAGTGCTCAGCTCCTGGCTGACCTTCCCTGTGGCACAGCAGCCCTCAGCACACCCTGACAGACCCAGTGCCCAGTGCCCTGTGTACTTGATGAAAGGCAATAATAGTCAGGCAATTAACTTTCCAAAATTTGAAATATCGCCATCACTAATGTGCCTGGTTCCATTGGTGCAAAGACATAAAATAACACCAGAGCTATTAAGGCAGTAGCCAAACAACTGACTCAACACAGACCCCTTGCTGCTGTGTTTGGGTATTAAAACACCCAAACTTGGGGCTTTTCCTCCCACTGCTGTGACCTCTCAGATACAGAGATGCTGAGAAAATGCTTGTTTTCTACCCAGTGAGTATTTGTTATTTTTTGAAATGGTTTTTGACCTGAGCTGAAGCCAAAACCTCAGCAGTTCAGAGATTGTCACAGAATGGCATTTAGAAACAGTTGTTTGTTGCAATTTGGATTTAAATGTTTTAAGCAAGTTTTGGCTTGGCTGTTTCCTTTTCTTAATAGAAAGTTACTTTCAGACTGGAAAGTTGTTTCAGATTAAAATCAAAACTCAGTTGCAGAAAGCTATAATACTTTGTCAACCTTTTTCCTGAATGAATTTTCATTGACATCAAAGTAAGTCTGTGGAGAAAAAAACCAACCTTTTTGTTGCATTATCACCTTGCCTCTGAGAACTACCTGGATTACAATACTCAGACCCATTCTTTCAGTCATCAGTAGTCCTTGTGTATGTGGTAGAAGGTATCAAATAAAGATATCTGATGCTCTTTGACTTCTTCAGTTGTGTTTTCCCCTGTTTCCACATACTTTCACAAAGATAGCCCTCTCAGGGCCAGCCACAAACCTCACAACTCTTGTGCTTTAACATCAGCACCATGGTTTATCTCCAGAGGTGGCCATCCCCTACATGCGGAGTCCAAACCACAGCCTGTGTCCAGGCAGCTGGAGCCCTTAGCCCTGCATCCCCCTGTGATGCTGACCCACCCTGGGGATGGGGATGCTGTCCCGCGGACAAACAGAACTGCTCAGCACTAGGAAGCACTGGCTGCAAGAAGCTGAGACTTGGCTTATAGAACTTGCTATACAAACCAGCAGATTGTTCAGCAATGAACGCATTTTTTTTAAATCTTTCCCCCACCCTCCACCCCGTACTCATAATTATTTTGTAAACTGAGACCACCTCTCACTGGGAAGCTCTTGTGTGTCAGACTTCTCACTAAAGGGAGGTGGAAGTGAGAGGCCGTGAGAGGGCTGCTTGTCACTGACAACCCTGTAACAAGTCTTCAGAGGTACAAAATTCCATCTGCGAGCACACAGCTGTCTCCTCCCCATGCCTGGCTGTTGGCTATGTTGTCCCTCATGCTCTTGAAGGGGAGCGAGAGAACCAGGCACATTTTTGCCATCCTAATTGAGTTACATGCTCAGCTGGTTTTGCTGTGGTGACAGTGACTATGGTAAAGGCCAGGGCATCAAGGGACCGTGGCTGGGGTGTCTTGAGGCTTTGAAAGGCTTCTGTTCAGCATCAAAATCCTGCTGCAGTCAGTGGTTGCCTCATGTTTTCATGGAACATATTTATCACCCACTGGTACAAGAGCTTCCTGCTTCACACTGCCCCGGTTATGATTTCAGAGGCAAAACTTTTCACATCTTTCTTTGTTACTGTTGTTAAAATATTAGTGTGAAGAAGCAAAAAACCTCCAATGTCTAATATAAAACAGAAAAGCAGTCTGAGATTTCTTAAGGTGTCCCTAAATGTCCCTCCCCAAAACACATCTCTCTTGAGAAATGGCTCTCAGTAGCTCTGAAGGGCCCTTGGCAGCATCTGGTGTTGTCCTCATCCCCAGCAGTCATCACTACTCCAACTCAAGTGGACTGAAATACAGACTTCCTGGACAGGACTGTGCTGTCTCCTTTGAGGGTATTATGTGATGCTGCAGGCCCAAACTCTCCATATTTTCCTGTATGTGTATTTTCCTACATAGAATAGAATAGAATAGAATAGAATAGAATAGAATAGAATAGAATAGAATAGAATAGAATAGAGAATAGAATAGAACAGAACAAAACAGATTACAGTTGGAGGGTACCTACAACAATTATTTAGTCCAATTGTCTGACCACTTCATGGCTGACCAAAGTTAAAGTATGTTATTAACGGCATTATCCAAATGCCTCTTTAACACTGACAGGCTTGGGGCATTGACCACCTCTCTAGGAAGCCTGTTCCAGTGTTCGACAACCTTCTCAGTAAGGAAATGCTTCCTTATGTCCAGTCTGAACCTCCCCTGGTGCAGCTTTGAACCATTCCCACACTTCCTATTATTCATGTTGATCCCAGAGAGAAGATATCAGTTTCTNAGAATAGAATAGAATAGAGAATAGAATAGAACAGAACAAAACAGATTACAGTTGGAGGGTACCTACAACAATTATTTAGTCCAATTGTCTGACCACTTCATGGCTGACCAAAGTTAAAGTATGTTATTAACGGCATTATCCAAATGCCTCTTTAACACTGACAGGCTTGGGGCATTGACCACCTCTCTAGGAAGCCTGTTCCAGTGTTCGACAACCTTCTCAGTAAGGAAATGCTTCCTTATGTCCAGTCTGAACCTCCCCTGGTGCAGCTTTGAACCATTCCCACACTTCCTATTATTCATGTTGATCCCAGAGAGAAGATATCAGTTTCTCTCCTCAGGAAACTGTAGAGAGCAACGAGGTTGTCCCTCAGCCTCCTTTCCTCCAAACCAAACAAACCTGGAGTGTTCAGCTGCTCCTTATGGCAGCTGTCCCATAGACCTTGGAAAGGGACCAGTTTTCTGCATCTTTGTGTTCCCCAGACTCCTGCCACCTCTATGAGGCAGTGTGGGTGGGAGGACCATAGGATGAAGGCCTGGAAATCCAGCCGAGACTTTCCTTCACTAAAATTTGTTTCTGTTTGTGTTTGGATTCTTGGATAATCTAGGAGTAATTTGTAAATCCAGCTTGGCTTTTAAGAGTCACTTATATGAGTCTTACTTGACTTGGTATCGTATGTATTACAACAGTAACATATTTCATCCACAGTGCCTGGAGTGTTCACAAATTCTTCATGTAATTGGTTCACAAATTCTTCATGTAATTTGTTCACAAATTCTTCATGTAAAAATGGTTGGACTTGATGATCCCAGGGGTCTCTTCCAACCTAAATGATTCTATGATTCTATGATTCTAATTACTGGAATACTCCCATCATCTCTGACACATAATGAAATATAAAAAGAATAATCAGAATAGGAGAGGTTAGTCATCTAAATGATGATCTAAATAATCTGAATATCTAAATAATTTAGGCTGAACATTAGGAAAGATTTATTCACAGAAAGAGTGGTCAGGCACTGGAATCAGCTGCCCAGGGAGGTGGTTGAGTCTCCATCCCTGAATGTGTTTAAGAATCTATTAGATGTGGTGTTGAGGGACATGGTGTAGGGGAGGACTTTGTAGAGTAGGGCTAATGGTTGGACTTGATGAACCCAAGGGTCTCTTCCAACCTGAATGAATGATAAATTATTCTAAATTGATTCAAACTTTGCTGCTTGCACTGAAAGCAAAACATCCTAACATAACCAACAGCAAAAGTAAAGTTGTTTTGCTGCAACAAAAGCTGAACAAAATACCATGTTATTAAAATACCACGATTTTACTTACTGTAAAAAAGGGGATCCAGTTAATCATTCTGGTTCTGAAGCATCTTTGCAATTACCAAATGAGCTCAAAAATATCGTACATCTTTTTTTCACTTTGCAGAATATAGCAAAGGGTCTGAAAACAATGATCCTTGTGCTGTAATCCCCCTGCCTGGAAACTACATAAAGACATTGATAAGCACGTAGGCCATTTCTCCATCAGCCCCTGCTGGGTTTGCAGGAAGATGTACTGAAGTGTGGCTAATAGAAAAGCAGAGTTTGACTGGTACATTCCAATATTCTTTCAGATCAGCTTTTCTTTATAGCCCTTGTCCCCTGTACGGGAGATGTACATTCTTACTCTCAATCAGATGGTTTCTTCCTTCTGTGCAACTTTTTATTCACCAAGTCCTACATTATAATATTTTTGTTGATATGTCCTTGTAGAGAAGTAATTTTAAGATGTGCAGTAGTCCAGATGTAAAAATAAAATATATGTCAGTTGGTGTCAATCAATTCAACCGACACAGAACAAAATGCTTATTGCTGATCCCTATCAGCAATAGGTACTTTTTAGAAACCATGATCTCCTAAGTACTGACAGAAGCAGAAGGATGTACCTCATATAACCAGGAGCTCTTTGAAAACTACCTTGGAAAATATATCTCTATTATGTAAAAGTTGAGTATATTAGTTCACTTCAGTGGCTTTCCTTTGGTAAGAATTTTTTTCATTACACTCACACGTACGCAGGGTGGTGTTTCCCAGCTGTTAGTCCAGCCCCTGCTAAAGTTACATGACTGGAGCAGAAGGCAGAATCTAGCTCCCAGGTCTGAAACCACCAGAGCATTTATATTTGTATTTCTATCTAAGAAAGTATGTGGTTCCTGTTGGCTTTCTGGGCTGCCCATAAGCTTGAAAGTACACGTTTAAGTGCTTCACTGGAGCAGGGCAGCATCCTGCAGCCATACTAAAACATTCAGTCCAATTTGCTTTGCAGGAAGGTTATTACTGCTTGAAAGAGATATTTCTTCCAAATAGAAGGGAAAAAATGTCCCAGAGCACTCATTCATTTCACTCTCTCAGCCCCTTTCCTCCTTTCTGCAACTCCCTTCTCCTAGTTTCCTGGCTCATAACATCAGCCCTAACAATTCCTTGCAAAATATCCATTCTAAACAGTCTTGCTTAGTGTTGCTAGTGCTCTCTGCTTTATGTGTCTCAGACTTAAATTGAAAACCTCTTCCTTGCCCAGAGCCCTATTTTCTCTTCTGACACCATTTCAACCCCCAGCACCAGCTGTTGAGCATCATCCTTTTCCCACATCCTAAGCAGCTGTGGGGTGTTTTCTATTGCATACCTGACATGCCTTGCCCTTCCTACCAGCCCCACTTCTCTTATTTAAAGCTTGCGAGAAATACATCCCAACCATGCAATGATAATACAGCTATCACTTAGCAGATCTTTTCTGGCTGGGAACACAAGGCTACTGAGGGGGACCTAGTACCAGGGAAGCTCCAGAGAGGGACCTTTGCAGGGTGGTATAAACTACCAGGGCCTCTTGGACTGAAGTGAAACCATGAGAGCTCCTGGGTGAAATGCTGTGAGCCCTGAAGGATGGGTAGTATACATGGATCTGTGACTGCAATGGTACAATGAATGCTGCATTGCAAGAGCTATCTAAAATTCCTTCCTTACGCACTTTGGTCGTTAGAAGAAAGAGCTGAGGAGTGGGGGTGTCAGTATCTCTTATATCGAGGCCTACGAGGGCTTTTTTTTGATAAAGCTGCTTAGAAAAATGAATTCACTTCAGTTTACTGTCTGGTACAATCCCATTCTTCCCGCAGTGTTGGTCTACTTACAGAACTAGTGATGGTGATCAAGCTGATTTCATGCTTACAAGGTCACAGCTAATCTAATCGAACGTTTGCAGCAGGCTGTAAAGAAGCTGCTGTCCAATAAATCTGCCTATTTGCAATTGTGTGTGCTTTTTGAGAGTTTTTTTTTGTTTCAGGGGATTGGAAAAGCTCTGGAAAACACAGGCAGATCTAGTGAGACAGTTTTGAGATTTTATGTGCCCTATCACAGCGGATGTAGCCACGCTGGTGGTGAAGGAGATTTGTGATCAGGGCAAGCGCTCTTAATGAAGGCTCTGTGAGCAAATACGCTCTTCTCGAGATGACTAAGAGGAGGCTCCAAAGAAACACTGGAAAAAAAGCAGGGAAGGATGAGTCATCTGCAGGATGTCAGTTTACATGTGCTTTTATGCAGCATGTAATTATTTTTATATGCATGTTTAATTAATTTTTCTTTGTAGATCATCTAGGACTACATTTGTTTGTCATTCTCCTTGCTGGGTACAGCGTCATGCTGCTACAATGTCAGTGACTATTTTGGCAGTGGGAAGCCTTTGAAGAACATTGCAGTGAATGTGGCTGGCCTGAAAAGTGGTCTGAGGTGGAGGTGACAGTTGGAGGGTTTTCTGTGATTAAAATTATATGTCCCATAGCACAGCTCCCTCCTGCATCCGTGTCTGAGGCCAAATCTCCTGGTCAGGACAGAACTAGAGATGTTTCAGCTTTGGGACCTGCTCTGATGGTTCTGACCCTCTCCTGATTGCAGGTCTCCTGACCCTCTCTCACCTGCTGAATTGAGACCCTGACTAGAAAGGGCATCCTGGAGAGGAGATGACCATCCCTGATCACTTACATTTGGGGCAGATGAGATGTTGTTGAAGCCTGTACCCTGAGGTAGCAAGGAATGCTGGGGAAAACAGGATGTATAAAGCCAGCTCCTATAAAGTATAGGTACAGGGAAGTGGTTTCAGAGCAGGGGGTTGGGAATGTTACTTGCAGCTGGAAGGCTATGGAAGCAGGTGGGAAGGGGGCAAGGGCATTTTCTCTGTTTCTTCATCTCCATAGGGATAAACCTAAGAGTTATTGAGCTGTTTGGGTTAGGAAGAAAGCAAAGTATTTTTTTGAAGGAGAAGAAAAATTGATAGAATTAGCCTTTGTCACCAGGAGAAAAAAAAAAAAAAAAAAAAAAGTTGTACCTTAGGGGATTGGTGTTCTTGGTTCTTTTTCCCCTTTACCCATGAGAAGAGGGCTCTGACTCGTCTGGAAAGGTAAGTTGTTAAAGTTATTCCCTGAATATATGGTTTGCTCATGTATGGTGAAAGCAGCCCACAGCTCTTCTGCGTAGTAGAGCCTGGGACATGAGAGAGAAAGGAACTTTTCCTGCAGTAAACCATAGCAGTACTTTCAGCTATTAATATACTTATTGCTGTTGCTTTTCCTCATTTAAACGTGTATGTGCCATTAGAGTCTCCTGCAGCTGCTGCCCTGTGACCATGTGGTGGGTGGCAGGTTGGAGGAGGTCTGCTTTGCCCAGGATGAGATACCACCAAAGCAAAGGACATGAGGGCACCTACTCTGTAAGGCACCTTATCTCACCTAAATAATATAATTCAATCCAATGACATGGAACCAGTACAAAATCTGGCAAAACTGGCCTAATTAAGGAATACCAGCTTTGTATTTTGAGAATGCTCTCAGGAGTAGAACTGAACTCTCCCAGCTCAGCACAGTAGAGTCTCAAGGGATGAAGCTAGTTTAAGGAGAAGGAAAAATCCTGTCTGCCACTTGTTTCTGGCATTTTCCTAGTATGTTTTCTGAGCACAGGATGCTCACAGCTGGCCACTTCGCCTTGTGCTCTCTCCCTGCCATCTCATTGGCATTACTGCAGGGTTTCCTTTGCTTCTTATTGTATGGGTTTTTCTTCTACAGTATTTTGGAAATTAAGTTTTGATATTGTGCCTCTTTTCAACTGAGATGCTTTTATCTCCATTCTCTACATCTTTTTCATAACATGGGTTTGACCCTTTTTGTGTGAAGTCCTTGACAACATTTTGCTTGTTCTAATTTTTTAAAAGCCGTAAATAACATTTCTGCATTCTTGTAGGTTTTCTTAGAGTGAAAATACATTGAAAACAATCACTTTTCCTGTCTTTTGACAGGGCAGGAGAAGCATGGAGCAATTCTGTCACTTATTTGAGTATCCCTTTATTTCCAACTAGGGAGTTCAGCTCTGGGTGCTGCATCACCGCTAACAGAGCTATTTATACTCTTTTCATAGTGACTTCAGCTGGCCCATCTCCACCTATTTGTGAGACAAATGGTGTGCTTGGATCTATTCTCTTTGTACTTACAAAGTATCACAGGTAATGACTTCATCTTTCCTGGAAGAAGCCAACAAGCCTCTGGCAACGCATGCTCTGCATGAAAAGATCCTTACTCTCACTCTATGTGAAAGTAAATCAGGAGTTTCGTAACTGGAAGACCCAGAGAAGAAAAATTGGAAACAGTGTCGAACTTGCCATAATATAAGACACACACACAAAAAAATCTTTTTCTGCCTATAACCATAAGAGGGATGATCAAATTAGAAGCGGGAACATTTCCTGACTTATCCCATGTATTAAGGTGTTACTTATGCATCTGCCCTTCTCTGTAGGTACCTTTTATCTTTTTAGAAAAAAGATGATAAAAGATGATTTTCCTATGTTTAAATCTTTGGTTCAGAGCTTGGAACTGTGAAAGGTCCTTGTACAAAGCATTGTGCAAAGTATTCGGTAGAGATTGGATGCCCTTACAGAGCTGGGCTTGATCTGTATCTGAATCACCATAAACAGGGGGACAGTTAAGATGTTGCTGTTTTCCACAGATGACTAAAAACCAGAAGCCTTGTTCTCAAAGGTGGTTACTATTTTTAATTAAAACTTTTGAAGAGCATTTTGCATTTGATTCCATCTTCCATATATTTGACATCATAGGCAGAAAGCATCCCATGGTTTCCAGAAGGTACTTGACTATGGAGGGAGCCCACTCTGTACAGCCATATGTTTGATGGGTCATTAAGACTTGGCTTGTTTTAGCCATGTTTTTAATTCACATGAATAAATCAGTGTTTTCCCAGAGGTGGTATGGTGAGCACTGGTGACACACAGGCCATTTGAAAATGCTGTATGGCCCTTTTGAGACCTTCCTATTCCAGTGATCTTGATGGCTGTTCCTGGACAGAGATATATTTGCCAAGTTGTGGGATAAGTCAGGTCATCTGAATGTTTCCCATTCTTTCTGACTTCTGTTATAATTCCAGGCCAGGATAGAGGCATTGGGATGAGGGTGGCCTCCTCCGAGGCTGGCAGACTGGCTGGTGCGGACTCTGCAGTCAAAGAGTTCCACTAACACCCAGCCGATGTAATCCTCTGTGCAGCCCATCAAGATGGTTCAAAAATGGAAATTACTATTGTGTTGCTCCTTTCTCTCCCACTGTTTTGGTTTGGGAGCCTGCAGGTCTTTTCTATGAGCTGTGAAACACTGGGCTCCTTAGGTCTGTGGTTCCCCCCGCTCAAATGTGGAGGAACCCAGTATCCAATCAGGATCCATCCTTACAGAGCTGCTTGCAGAGTCAGGTGCCAGTTGTAGTGTGCTTTCCCTCGTGGCTTGAAATATTGTCAGAGAGAGAATCTGTGGAGGATTGTTTGTCATCTGATTGCATTATTTTTCAACCACACAAGCAATAAATATTTAAAGTCTGTTCATAGGCAATGTAACAACTCTGTAAATATGCAATTCTGAATACAGAAGTGAGAGGCTGATCTTTTAAGAGGAAATGAATACATTTCTGTTTGGCAAAGTGTCCTCCTCCCCATTTTGTAAGGAAGAATATGGTGAGGCAATTTTGCTGCTATGAATGAAGGTGGAAACTAAAGGCAGAAGAGTACCACTGTATATTTATTGCTACCTCCTGGCTATCCTCTATTCTCTTCCATTTGTCAGATTGAAGTATTAGATCAAAGCTCAGGAAGGAAAGGGAGAAACGGAGAGGGAAAAGAAAAATTTAATCGCTTTGCTCTTGCTGCTGCTTGTTCTCTTCCTGCCTATCCCCAACATGATCTTTCCCATGACAGAGAAGCTGTGGTCAGTAGTGGAGACAAAAAGTGGTATGGGAGATCCTGTGAGGTTTTCTGCCTTCATGTGATGCAGCAGAGAACTTCCACTATTCTAAGTAATTTGGTTTCAGGAATACTTACAGCTGGTTTATGGAAACTGAGATTGATAGTTGACATGAGCCTGAAGATGTTGGGTCCATATCAGCAGTAGTGGAAGTGGTCAGCAGTAGCAGAAGAAGTGATTAAGACTGTTTGGAAGTCTGTTGTTATGATTAAAATAGATTTTGTGCCTTTTGAAAGGGAAGAAGAAAAAAAAAAAACAAAATCTCTACTCTGACACTGACAAAATGAAGATCTAAGCTCTTAGTTGATTTCAGTCAACTGCTACAGCAGTGGAGGGTGAGGAGGGCCTAGTATGTTGCTCTCTCTAGCTTTCCTGGGGTTTTCTGGTTTTGGGGTTTTTTGTTTGTTTTTTCCAAGAGACCTTCTTGTATTTTTGGCAATGGTTTTATGAAGTGCTTTTGCAGTTGAGAAGTAATGGTGATTTAACTCATGCAGCTTGTTTCTCCTCTGTGAGGTACAATTAGTAAAGTTTTTTGGTTTTTTTTGAATGTGTACATAATTAGCAAAACATGATGATGTGTGCTGCATCTTACACCTCTGCTCTTCCTAACATCCATTTAGTGAACAGAAGCCCTAGTGGTCAGCTCGGAACAAGCCATTACCAAACAACTGTTACCTACCAAAGAGAAGTTTGCTTTTCAAAAAGCCCATCTGAGGCATAGTAGAATATTTATTACATGGCTGGCGGTATCCTTCTGCCTGAGGGATGGACTGCAATTACAGCATGGTAAATATTTCATTAGAACAAAGCAAAACTGCATGGGAAGTAGCCTTCTCTTTATTTAAAACATTTATTAAAATACAACGTTAGAATCTACATGGGAATAATTCTTTCTACCCAATCTACCAACTAAGCTGCAATTTTAGGTGAGACATTTTGTTATTACAAAACCTTGCATATTAGAGTAATCCATCTTTCCCTCTGAGAAAGGTGGACATCTTAACACAGATTAAATTTGGTGTATGCTCATGTTCCTTATACCATTCTGGCTCCATTAAAGAAGTAAGAGTGGGTACAAATGTAGGCTAGTCTATTTAAAAAAAATATCCCTTCTCTTCAGAAGGATGGTGTAAATTTAATTGAAGTGCAAGACCTAAATACAAATGAATGTGGAAGGCTGCGCACAAGACGGGGGACTTGAATACTGCTTAACTTTTGACTTCCATTTGTTTTAAAAATGTCCACTTCTCTGAACACTGAAAAAGACACAAATACAACCATTTTGGTTTTTTGAGCATTTGCCCAACTGCATTAGAATCATAGAATCATTTTGGTTGGAAGAGACCCTTGGGATCATCGAGTCCAACCATCAGACCTAGTTTTCTTGGTGAACAGAGAAGACGTGTAAGAGAAGATATGAAGAATAAGATCTTATTGAATACTTATCTGGCAGTAACTCTTTTTTGCTGGAGGTTCTCTTTCTACTAGAGGACCAGATTATACAATGTTTAGCCAATTATACTCCACTTAATCTCCTAGAGGCTTATGGTGAGCCTCCAAGCCTGTAGCCTGGTCTTACGGTGGTAACAGCCTTCTTGCTTCTTCAAAGGCTAAGGAACTAAAAGAAAAAGATCAACTCCTTGTTGTACCAGTCACAGGGAGACCGAAACCCCTTTTTGCCCCTATTTTGTGTGATAACTCAAGAGATGCCTCTTTCCCTTCAGGTTTTCAGGCAGTTGAATTCCTTTCCTGTGGTATCTGTTGTTTGGGTAGCAGCAGGACTCCGATCAGTGTCTTTCTCCCCCTGTGCTCCTGGTCAGTCCTTCCCTGCCAGCAATAAGAATGCTACCAACTTTGCTTTGAATAATTTGTAAGCTAGATATGCAATTTCAGTGTGGAAACATCACTGCTTCTGAAGCTGTGTGCTGTGGTCATGCAGGAGTGTGAAGCAGATGTCTTTGTTGAGCACCCAAAGCCAGACTACTCTCCTTCCTATGCTGGAGAGTCGGTTTCACTCTTGGTCTCTTTAACCCTTCACAAAGTTTCACAACTACTTGATTATGCCACAGCATGTACAAAACCATTTCTCACAGGTCAGCACTAACCTCAGAGCTTGCTTTCCCATCTGTACCAGCTGCTGCCTTTGCTGCTGCTCAGTGGAGAACTTCTACAGGGAGTTGCTGACTTGCCTCTGAGCCAAATGCGCCTTTTCATTCCAGTGTGAGTGGTCACTAACCTCTTTTAAATTGTATGACCTGTGAAGAAGCAGGATGACTTTAGCAGAGAAGAGTCAACTTGAAAGACTTCTGGCTCACATTAGTTAGTACAGAGAATTTTACTGTTTTATTAGTGTACTTTGTCCTTATACCCTGAGTTCTGACAGGGACTTCTCCAACTCTACTGGAAAGCTGACACAATACAAAAGTTAATGTACAATGAAACCTGTCTCTAGAGAGCCCTTACCATTCTTGATGTTACAAGCATACAGATGCTGAAAAGCCATGTCCCCCTGTTTAAAACCGTGGCTTGTTTTCATCCTGAGAAAGGGATCTAGCAGTACATCTGCTCTGGGGCAAAAAGTTGCATATGGCATGAGCTAGCTCCCAAAACATGACATCAGCTCCAGTGTCCAAAATTGTTTAGGTTAAATGTTGGTTTCTTAAGGTGGCCTCCGGAGTGTGAGGATACAATTGCAAAGCATTCTAACTGAGACTCACTAAAGCAAGTAAACGCATTGCAAGTGAGTCTCCAAAGTGCTCTCCCAGGGCTGGGCTCTGTGCAGTGCAGGGACCCTGAGCAAAGAGTGATTTAAGCCAGCCCTTTCCCAGAGGACTGTGCGACTGGGCCTGAGCCGTGGGGGCCCACAAACAAGCTGCTGGCTCTACCCCAGCCTGCTGGGTAGCGAGTGAGGTGAGGTTCTGCTGCTGCCTCTTCCTACAGGGTTAGCAAAGACAGAGTCATTTCAGAGCCCTGTGAAGCAGCTTTGGACTAACAAAGCATCTAAGGATACTTTAAGGATTTTTTTTTTCTTAAAAAAAATATATTCTTTCTGTCACAGGTAGAAATGAGTTGCTTAAAAACAAGGAGTCTGAATATGCAGATCTGGCCATTGGGATTCCAGGCAGTGCCTGAGCAGTGGAGGTTGTGGATTTCATGTGGTAAATACAGTTGAAGTAATCCCAAAATAGCATTTGGGTCCCCAATTTCTTTGGAGTCCTAAACCTTGCACTCACCCTTTGTAGGTGTCCAGGGTGGAAACATTTGACACCATTATGATTTAGCAGCAATTCAAAATTTATGAATTATTTGAGGTAGATAAAGACATTGAATTTTAGCAGCATTTAATCACTATACGATTTAAGGATTTAAGAGATGATTTAACAAAATACTTGAACAGTGACTTAGTTACAGATTCAAAAATTAAAAGATTCACACTAACCTACTATAAGATATCCCCAATCAATAAATATGCATGTAAGCACATATGTGCACACCCCAAGTTTTAACTGCTAGTACCAAAGGTCCCTTCACAGTGAGTGACTCCAGGGACCCTTTAGAGTCCTTTTGTGTGCACAGACAAACGGACAGAGAGCATTTGGATCCAGCAAAGTATAAGCATACCCACACATATAGGAGATAATGTGTATATTAGAGACACATGGGTAGAGAGGTGGATGAAAGAGAAGCTAACCTGTAGTTAAATTTTTCTTCTTTTCAATTTTGAAGTAAAAACACACAATGCACCGTTGTTTCTCAGTGACCTATAACTGAGACTCAAGAGGGTTAACTCGCCCTGGCCTTTTAATCCTGGAAGTATCTGCCTGAGCAGTGTCCCAGGGGAGATGCTGGTCACAGCTCTCTGCAGTCCAGAAGAGCTCAAAGGGTCTTGTTATTCTATTTTCTACTTACAGGGTCTCAGATAATTTACTTTTGTCAGGTACACTTCTGCTCCAGTTCAGCTCAGACAGTGGAATGTTCTAGTGCTTATCCACTCCAGCTTTGACAATGAGCTATTCTGGTACTTTCCACCAGTTGTGCAAGCCTAGAATTTGCTTGATCTTGAAGTTCTGGTATCACCCCCCTCTTTGGGCCACCATCCATATAGTTTCAGGAGTGATCAATTACTGTTACTGTTTCCAAGCAATAGGAGTTATAGGAGCCAGGTGCAGTAAGGGGTTGCCATAGTGCTCTGTTCTGCCACCCTTCACTTTCTTTTTTCTTTTCTTTTATGTTGGACCATAATGTGTCTCAGGTATTAATGGGTTGGCATAACATTCTGGTCCATTGCATTGTTATGTGGCCCAGGTGCGGGAGAAATTATGACGAGCTCCAAGAGGTCTGAAGAAGGTATGGGGGAAGGAAAAGGAACGACAGTAGTCACAGGAGTAAAGCAGCAGCCACACAGACATGCTCTCCTCTAGTGAGGCTTTCTGTGCCTGTTTTTTCACTCAGCACTAACACATGCAGCGCTCCACATGCAAGTACTACACCAGGGCTTGTGCAGAGTCCTGTGCCAGAACACAAACTGTCCAGCTCTATCTTGATAATGCCGCCTTCCTTGGCTAAGAAGCGAGAGCAATGAAATCTCACAGAAATGAATCAAAACAAAATCGAATTGTATTTAAAAGCAACAATGGATAACTACAAATATGTAATGCTCAACAGCAAAAGCTTTAAATTAGCAAGACAGATATTAAAGAGACAAGAAAGTTTAGGTATTTGCTGCCTCCGTGAGGTTTATGAGGATGTACCAAAATGAAGATAGGGTTTTGGAGCTTCCTTCCTCACAGGGAGTGCTCTCTTTGTGGTCATGTTGGTGCATATCCAGCAAATCCCTTATGTTGTGTCTCATATACATATATATATGTATGTATGTATATTTGGATATTAGGAATCCCAAGCACAGAATCACATGCAGAATCACAGAATGGTTAGAGTTGGAAGGGACCTTGAAGATCATCAAGCTCCAACTCCTCTGCCATGGGCAGGGACACCTCCCACTGGAGCAGGTGGCTCAAAGCCCCATCCAGCCTGACCTTGAACACTCCCCTAACACTAGCAATTTGCAGTTATATTTAACGCTTTAAGTAGTTATCGAAGGCATTAGTATGTTACTATCCTGCAATGAAGTACTCTTAAATTTTGTAAGCAAGAATCTCTTCTGCAAAATAAAGCATTGTGAAGAGCTGGCTTCTGAAATGATGCCTTAATTTGACTTTTTGATTGTGAACTTCTACATCTCTGTGCTTGTCTGAATTTTCTTAAAACAATTTTTCCATCCAAACTCACACATATGTCCTCTGTCACCCAATTACTGGAGGTTATTCAAAGGTTATATTTGAAGTACTCATTTGAGATACAAAGTGAGCATTTCATTCATTGATAATGGTTGTTCAACAAAGGCTTGAAAATCCTAAAGGAACCATCAGGATAGATTTAAACCTCTACACTGTAGGAAGAGCTCTGTGAATTCAAAGTGTGACCTTGACAGAAGCAGCAGGTAGCTGTGCTCACACCTTCTGAAGTGTGAGGGACACGTTTGCATAATTGACTGAAGATTCTTTTTTTTGTGACTGACATGTTGACAGCGATTAATTATGTTAATATTTGCTTGGGGTTCTCAGCCAGCATAAAGCGATTAAAGATACTTTCAGAAATTAGTGGTTTTGTTTGCACTCCTTCCTCTAATTGTTTGCTAAATAATTTACCGTCATTGTGTTTCAAATCTCTGAGTACTGCAAATAGCACTTAATAAATACAAGTTAATGCAGAGGGAAGTAAATACAGATATGTAAAGAGTTTGGAAAAGGGTAGGAAGGAGTGAACACACCTGGGCCATAGGAGCAGAGATTAAAAGGAATATGAGTATCTTCTTCACCTAAATAGGAGGTGATAATTTACATATGGTTGGTACAAAAGAGCTGTAATGCTTCAGGCAGACCTGCAGGATCTATCTTTATCAAGTGGACTGTTACAAACTTAAAGACTCTAGCAAATTTTGCAACGGTTTGTATTTCTGAATATTAAGTATGCGCAAAACTATGTTTCTCTAGAAACCAAACTCTACCTCTCCTTGACAGATCCCTCCTCTGCTGCACCTATTTGTTCCCAGTGGCCCTTATTTATAGCTCACTGGGCATCTTTCTGAATATTTCACTGTTTTTTCTGGAAGGCCATCATGATGTCTGAAATGTTCAGGCCATTCTATAAAAATGGTAGGTAGACTGCTAGCTTGACTTCAACTTAGCATAGATTTCACCTCTTTGTGCCCTACCAAATGCATGGGTTAAGTTTGTAAGCATATCATACGTTGCTGATGTCTTTTCTATTGAGATGAAATAAAGCAAATGATGTAGTGAGATTGTTTAAACAGAAACTGAAATTTGGGAAAGAGGTAGTGATGGAAAACTTCTGTCTTCATGACTTTTCATCCGAGTTCAGAGTTGTGAGTGAAAAGGATCAGTCTCTTACCCTTTTGACTGTTGTTATTTTGCTTAATCCACTAGAACCCCAGTGACCTAGAAGTCCAGAAATGAGGGTGATGAGATACTGGAACAGGTTGCTCAGGAAAGTGGTGGATGCCCCATCCCTGGAAGTGTTTGATGCCAGGCTGGATGGGGCTTTGAGTAACCTGGTCTAGCAGGAGGTGTCCCTGCCTGTGGCAGGGAAGTTGGAACTAGATGATCTTTCAGGTTCCTTCCAACCCAAGCCTGTCTATGATTCTAAGTCAGTGACCAAATAATTACTAGAAGGCATTGGTCAGCCTTGCATGGCTGCAGTTCTTGCAGTTGTCACTGTTATGCCTCATTAAATCTACAACAAAAACTTCTGTTATTAGGAAAGAACTCTGGCCAGCTCGGACCTGATATCCCATATTAGGTCCTGTGACAGCTATCTACCTTGTATATGACTCAGATTATGCATATATATGACAGATAAAATTGATTATGCTGATGTGTTGTAAGGAAGTGACTGAACACACTGATTTTCACAAAATATTGACCAGCTTCCCCTCCTACTGTGTGACACTGCAGCCCTTTATTAATCCTCAGGCCATCTTGCTACTGAGGTCAACTGCATAGTCTTACACAACAGCCCAGCATCAGTGGATGCTGAATGGTTGTGATAGCACTTTTTTTTGTGAGGAAAAAGTGCATGGGGATGACATAGTGCTGATGTAGCAAAATGCCATTTGCAAAACTCAGAATAATCTTGATTAACTACACCAAGTCCTTCTTTGCTAGATAAAAATAAAACAAAATAATTGTGGAGTGACTGCTGGCTCAAATTCCCTTGTGCCCCTGTTCATGTCCTTCACGTTCCCAGTGGATGTATTAGCATTGTTCTCCACCCAGCCAGCCCACTGGCTATCCACAGCCTCATACTGGCTAACTCTGGTCTATAGGGTGACCTATAGACCTCTGGTAGTATATTAACCTAAATCAAGTCTTTGTACATATAAATGAGAATTACTGAGTCAAATGAAGCAATAGTAAATAACTTTTTAAAAAATGCAATGAACCCAGGCAGTCTGAATCTCTCCTTCCTGCTTTTTTCTCAAGGGCATAGTTCCACCTTAGCCTGTTCAAACAGACCTCTTTCTCCAGTCTTCATGCTCTTTCTTGAATTTCTGCCTTTCCATCTATTCTAATTTTTCAAAGGAGACTTCTTGGATCACTCCTTTCTTTAGTTAAATATCCAAGGCATCAGCAACCTCAGTATCATGAAAATTTCCCTGTCTATGTCCAAATAATAGAGTTCAACAGTTGTAAAATTTCATATTTAGGGTTGCAAAATAAGGTCTGGGATATAACAGCCTCAAATGTAAGTACCACACTTCATACACTGTCTAAAGGAGTCCTTGGTTTATTTTCAGTTGAACTTGGTAAGGAAAACAGGCATGTGTGTGCTCAGTTAAAGGCTTAGGGTTTGCTCTTTCACATTCACCAGATTGTCAAATTGTCATATATGCAAGTGTCATTTTCTGTAATTACAGTGTTTTTCATCCTTCCTACAGGAAGAGAAAGAAAAAAGCTTCATACTGAACAACTTGGTAAAAATGTCTCACGTCAAACCCAGATCAGCACAGGTGAAACTGAGTAATTTACACCAAACACTGATTCATCTTAAAATGAAATGCATGCTCTCTTGAGCAAAATTCTTACCCTTTAAGCACATTTAGGCTGTGCCCTTCTTTGTCCCAATTCTTAGTAATGCCTTTGCTCCTCTGCAGATCTCCTCAGAAGTCCTGTCCTCCATCCCTCACTGGTATCTAATACATATTCCCTTCCTTCTCCATCCCTCACTGGTATCCAATACAATCCAAATATCCCCTCCCTTGTGATATGTTCTGTGTTTGCTGTTTGTCAAGTAGCTCCTTGTCCCTCAGACTCCCACTGTATGCCTGTCTCTTCTTGTATATTCAGCTCCTACTTTTCCAAGTAGTTTTCTCTCCTAAACAGCTTTTCCAATAGCTGTTGTGTCTATGTTCCAGGCACTTGTGATACACGTTAAAGGAAGGACATGATTACCTATATTTGGCCCTGTAGATCTGACATGAGAGAAATCTAAGGCACAGACTCTTGGACTCTGATCTGGAACCTCCTGCGTGAGGTTTGGAAAAGGTGTCACATCTCCATATGCCTCCACTTCAATATTGTTAGACACAGCAGGAGAAAGCAAGCTGAGCCTCTGTGTGCTGGTGATGCAGCTAAGTACTTTTCTACTGGAAAGCCCTACTTTGCCTTGAAGCTCCCAACCTTTGCCACTCGGGAGATGATAATAAAGATAGTTACCTCCAAGAGTCTGAGCAATTGTGTTATAACATATTACAAACTATGGTGCTTAAACTTGTTACACAACCAAAAAAGCTAAGTGTTTCCTGCCAGATGAATATAGGCAGCTCCTTCCAGTTGTTATTTGGCTCTTCTGAGTACTTGGCCATCATCTGTTCCTCTCTGTTGTGTGTAGCAGGGCTGACAGCTGGGGACAGGAGTCACAGCTTCAGCTCTCAAAATTCAGAGAGAGACAGCAAGCAGGCTTCCAAGCCCTGAAGGCTACTAATTTCCTGACTGTTAAAGCAGAAAAAAACATTCACATATAGATAGCGGGGCCAACCTTTGGAGACAGAACGGCAGGACAAATCCCCAAATCTGGTTGGATATCACATAAATAAATATCATTCTGCCACAGAAACCTGCAGTGCTGTTGCTATGCACAGACTCATGCACTCCAGCCATGTTTTTAGCCCCAGTCAAGACAAAGCCGTGCACAGCACTGGAAATGGAAGAGCACATCCACTGCAGCCTCATTATTGCCTCAACATTATATGTGAACCCTGTACGTGTTCTTCATGACTCCATATAGATTCCTAATGGTCAGAATATTTTTGACAGACCTGAGGCAAAACTCATTCTTTTCATGTCCAGAAAATAATGAAGTTCTATCTGGAAGGAAAAAAAAGGGCTTTTTACGGATGTTTGATTACATAGCGAATAGCAATATTCTGAGCTCCTCGAGCTGAATTTGCTAGGGGAACTGCACTTATTTTCTTTCTTTCTTTTCTTTGCTTCCAGCTGCCTGTTCCAGAATAGAACTTTCATTCTTCTTTGTCCATCCATTACAAAGCATAGTCTACAAGAGAGTATCTATGCAGGGTATAGTACTGCTGCCATCTACTCGTTGAAGGAAGCATCAACACCTTGTTAATCATGAACACTGCTCAGTTTATGTCCCAAATCACCGTTGTTTTCCTTAAGTGTAAATATTTAAACAGGGTTTTTTTTATCTCACTTGCACTATGCATCCACCAGACAATCTACCCATACTTTCTCTTTCCCCTTAGCCACAGCAACACAAAACAAGTAGTTGCATGATGACTATAGTTTCCTGTTTCGTGGTGGGATTAGGAGTACATAAAGAGGTGCCAGGTCTGACAGAAATGCTTCCTGTAGCTATGGGATTAATAATGCCTCTCTCTCACATGGATTCTGCTGATTTCTACTATGGCCAAGCTCTTACTCCTGTGGGTACCTCCATTTGGCAGACTGACATTGCAAAACTTGTCTTTCTGATACAACAATATATCAATAATATACATCTACTGTAA
>VZTM01023450.1:52306-67318 GCA_013400555.1 Jacana jacana | reverse complement strand
TTTTTTTTTTTTTTTTTACATTTGTGTTTAAGGGATCTTGAGTTTCATGGAGATGCCTGCCTGTGATTAAGACCAAGTTCTGGTCCTTTATGAGCGAATCACCACAACTTAAAATTGAAAGACTCCATAAAGGGCTGCTTCTTGCTCAGCAGGATTCCCCAAAGTCTCTTTGACATGAGTGGAGGGCTTTCTCTGCTGTGTGACTTGCTCTCGTGGTGCTGCTGTGTTTAATGTGTGCTTTTCTATCTGTGTGTATACCAGGGGAATTCTGCAGAGAATGTTTTCTCTAGAATGATTTCAGCTAAAATAATCCTGATTTTCCTATTTGCTCCTTTTTCTGCTTTTTAATTTTGCTGCCTGAAGAGCACCCTATCAAATCAGCTACCAAAAAAAGAAAAAAAAAAAAAAAAAGGATACCAGCTTAGCTGCACTATTGGAGCACAAACATGCCTGTCTGATTCCTTTATGGAGTGGGTATTGAGGACACGCTTAAAACATTTAAGGGAATGTCATTTCCAAAGTGTCTTATTGCTGAGCTTTCATCTGTCTGGGGATTTGCTACATGTCAAAATTAATACTAAACAGCAAATGCATCTTGGAATTATTGGAAAAGCCAGTTTACAGATACTTTGGTTCTGGCAATGCTTGCTCAATATATAGATGTAAAGAGATAAAGCTGACGTTTTCTGATTTACAAGTTTAGTCCTCTTTAGCAAAATGTCTTGATCTTTCCTATGATACTTTTTCCAAGTGCCACAAAATTGTTCTGTGTATTAAAACACCCTTGCTGAAAGTTTTATACAATGGAGTTTCCTTCTGGCTTCCATAAATGCCATTACAGCACTCAAAGGAATACTGTGGTCTGGAAGTACTTCTAAAAGCCTAACGACAGAAGAAATATGTTAGATCAAGCAGGAATTAATGAATGCATCCCATATTCTTTCTTTTCTGTCTCTTTTTTTCAAACCTTTACCACTGGGATGTGAGTTTCAAACAAAATTTAAACCTGCTTGACTCGTTCTTCTCTTGGAGCTGCTCAAATGGCTGCAAACAAAATGAGGTGCCATGGAGGAGTCCACAGCCCAGTTTCATCTCACAGCATGGCTCTGGGTTAGTTGAGGAAACCAATGATATGCTTACCATGAGGCATCAAATTCACTCATGAAATTATTGCCTGCTAATCAGTGGGGGCAACTGGGTGACATTCAGGTGTGAACTTAAAGGTAGGTATGTCTAATGGCCTATTAATTTGTTTGTCAAAGAAAAGAAACAAAGTGAGCAGTACCAAGGATGCCTAAAGTTCGCATTGGTCAGAGTTTCCACAGAGCTATAGATATCCTTCACTATGAAACCCTCAGGCAGAAGATGATACAGAAATTGAAATGATCATTTCAGAGAATACAACTTTTTATTATGATTTATTTCTAGACATCTCTGAGTTACTTGCATGCTGTTGAGTTTAAAAAAAAATTGCTTTCCTTTAAAGTTCTAATGAGCAAAGATACATCTTTGCTGCTAGATTCAGTGATCTAATGCATCTTTTACATCCATAAATGCTGAAACAGCTATTAATAGCAACTCCGAAGCAGGGTTTTTCTAACTGTAAATATTTTGGTATATGCACTGCAGAAAGCTCTTATAATAAAAGAATAAATAATTTCATAATAGTAAGATTTATGTCCATATGATGTGCTAAACTACATCCAAATTGTAAAATAGATCTCAGTATCTTTGTAGGGTGTGTTAGCAGCAATACCAATAGCTTGGAAAAAAAGAGTTTGAGATAGGCAGCTAGAAATGAATTAAGGAAACAAAGTTACAAATGATAAGGAAAAGGCTGAGGTGCTCAATGCATACTTTGCCTCAGTCTTTAACAGTGGAACTAGCTGTTCCCTGGAGACTTGGCCACAGGAGCAGGGACACAGGGAGGGGAACCAGAATGAGGACATCACAATCAATGAGGAAGTGATCAGTGACCTGCTGTGCCACCTAGATGCACACAAGTCTATGGGACCGGATGGGTTACACCCGAGAGTGCTGAAAGAGATGGCAGATGTGCTGGCCAAGCCTCTCTCCATCATCTTCCTTAAATCGTGGCTTACTTGAGAGGTCCCCATGGACTGGAAAGTGGCAAATGTAACTCCCATCTATAAGAAGGGCAGAAGGGACAATCCAGGAAACTATAGACCTGTCAGTCTGACCTCGATACCAGGGAATATTATGGAACAGGTCATCTTGAGTGCTATCACCAGCCATGTAATGAGCAACCAGGGGATCAGGCCTAGTCAGCATGGGTTTATGAAAGGCAGGTCCTGCCTGACGAACCTGATCTCCTTCTATGATAAGATGACCCAATTGTTGGATGGGGGGAAGACAGTGGATATAATATATCTGGATCTTAGCAAAGCATTTGACACTGTCCCCCACCACATTCTCATGGAAAAACTGGCTGCTCATGGCCTGGATGAGCGTACGATCTGCTGGATCAAGCACTGGCTGGAAGGACGATCCCAAAAAGTGGTGCTCAATGGAGTTAAATCCAGCTGGCGGCCGGTCACAAGTGGTGTTCCTCAGGGCTCAGTATTGGGGCCTTTCCTTTTTAATATCTTCATTGACAATGTAGATAAGGACATAGAAAACACTATTAGTAAGTTTGCAGATGACACTAAGTTGGGTGGGAGTGTTGATCTGCTTGAGGACAGGGATGCTCTACAGAGGGACTTGGATAGACTGGATAGATGGGCCAATGTTAATGGCATGGCCTTCAACGAGGCCAAGTGCCAGGTCCTGCACTTGGGCCACAACAACCCCATGCATCGCTACAGGCTTGGGGAAGTGTGGCTGGAGAGCTGCCTGGCAGAAAAGGACCTGGGGGTGCTGGTCGACAGGCGGCTGAACATGAGCCAGCAGTGTGCCCAGGTGGCCAAGAAGGCCAATGGCATCCTGGCTTGCATAAAGAATAGTGTGACCAGCAGAAGTAGGGAGGTGATTGTCTCCCTGTACTCAGCACTGGTGAGGCCACACCTTGAGTATTGTGTCCAGTTCTGGGCACCTCAGCACAAGAGAGATATCGAGGTGCTGGAGCGAGTACAGAGGAGGGCAATGAAGCTGGTGAGAGGCCTGGGGAATAAGGCTTATGAGGATTGATTGAGGGAACTGGGACTGTTTAGTTTGAGGAAGAGGAGGCTGAGGGGAGACCTCATCACTCTCTACAACTGCTTGCAAGGGCATTGTAGGGAGGTTGGTGCTGGTCTCTTCTCACGGGCAATTAGCGACAGAACAAGAGGGAATGGCTGCAAGCTGCAGCAGGGTAGGTTTAGGCTGGACATTAGGAAAAAGTTTTTCACAGAGAGAGTGGTCAGTCAGTGGAACCAACTGCCCAAGGAGGTGGTGGAGTCCCCATCCCTGACTGTGTTTAAGAGTAGATTAGATGTGGTTTTGAGGGATCTAGTGTAGGGGAGAACTTGTAGAGTAGGGCTGATGGTTGGACTTGATGATCCCGGGGGTCTCTTCCAACCTAAACGATTCTATGATTCTAATAAGGAAATCATGAACAGAGAAATCAACATTTTAAGGTATCTATACAAGGACTCATACTTAACAGACATCTCAGTGCTTCAACAGTCTGCTGAAGTCTTGGTTTTGGTTGTTTTTTTTTAATGCTAGAAAAGACTGGTGTTTCTGCCCCATCACTTAGGATGTGGCCAATTGAACAGTGGAGTGACAAAACTCCAGCAAGGAGAGGGGATGTGCAGGTGGAGTCTGGGCTGGATGCCAGGAGATGGATGGATGGATGGATGGATGGATGGATGGATGGATGGATGGAAGAAAAAAATCTGGCTCTGCCAAAAAGTCATTATTTGATGCAGCAGTTGATCCAGGTAGGAAACTCCTGGCCATTCCCACTATTTCCTTTTCATCCCCTTCTGGAGGCTTTCACCTGAACTGTGTCATGCTGGATGTACTTTTCTGTACAACCATAATCTCTCAGGGAATGGAAAAGAGAAGAGCTGAGATCAGGAAACTTAATAAATCCATCCTGTACTGAATATATGTTATTTCACAAAGTCCATTGGCCTCTATGGTGTGGCACTGTACAGGTCAGTTAAGGACAGTAGTTTCATTTTTTTTGTGTGTAATGGAAAAGCATAAAAGGGCACAGAAAGGGCACTTCTGAAGGTGTGGGAAAGACTTGCCTGAGAATTGGAAGCTGAGAGCATTGGAATGAGAAAAGGCTGCTTCGTATTTCACTATTATTTTTTTCCTTCCTTAAACATTTGCTGCTGGGCACTGTGTGACAAGTCACGGGGCTGGAGGGACCTCTGCCCTGACCTGTGCATCTGGGCTTGCAGGCTTGTACCCAGAGGCAAAGACCAAGGGAGAATGCTGGGCAGGAGGCTGGCATGGAAATTCCCAGTAGACCAGCAGCACATGTTCCCAGGGCCACCACTGAAGGTGGGCAGATGAGAACCGGGTTACTTGCCATTGCTTTCTCACAGTCACTGACGTAGGCTAAAATTCCATTAGAATATTTTCCCATATGCATTTCCACTCAAATACACGTGACAAAAACAGTAGTAGTAAACTGTATGACATAAATTCTGGAAAGCTGCATATAGCCCATCCTCCTGTGCACACAAAACACCTCAATGCTGTCACAGGCTGCACTTGGGGAGGGAGGAAGGATGCTCTTTAGATTTGTGTCCATTCTGGAAACACTGCTGATCTAAAAAAAAAAAATCGCCTTTTTCCTCCAAGGTGATAGTCTAGATGGTGATTTCTTACATGGTAGGGACATCTGCTGGCGCTGAAGTAATCCTGCAGAGCACCCAGTTTATCCCAGTGTCATTCTGGGATGTGGGCAAGGGGGATGAGGAAGCCCATGTTGCAGTGCTGGAGGGAAGTGACCTGGACTACAGGGAGCAGAGCGGCCTTGCAGCTGCCCTCTCTCTGTTCGCAGAGGGGCAAAATACTACTACTTTGGAGTCCAATTTGTTAGGAAGATGAACTTAAAATTTTAATCTTAACAAAACTCACTCTAAATTGATAATCGTACATGTTTTAAGGCATCACCAAAATACAAATCGTGCATTTACCCAGCTGCAGTCAATCATACCATATGAATAATACAATTAATACACAATTAACGTACGGACCGACAGGATAATAATGCTGCTAGTTCAATCTCAAAGCAAAATATTTTGCATTAGTGTCTGTAATGATTTATCACAGCAAGAGAAAAAATGGAACAAGGTTAGTGTTCAAGTACCTGCAGAAGTCCCAAAAGTATGGCTGTTTGCCACATGCAATGAGCATATCTAATGCACATCGCAGTATCTGTTCTTGCCAAACACAGCTACTTCAATGGTTCCTGTGAATGATCTCCATGCTTCTGGTTACGGTACTGGGGTGGCTGAGTTTTCCCCTTCCCTATCTCCATCTTCATTCTCCATGGTTTTATCACACAGAAGGGACTTTGCCAATATGATTTGCATATCACTAAGTAGTTTCTAGTTTATGGTGACCCTGGAGAAGATGATATGATAATAGAACAATTCCAAAACAATATCATCATTATTGGTTTTTGGACCATGCATTTAAAATTTGGAAGGGGGCTGGGAGAAGCTTACCTAAGGTCCCTGAGACTACTATCTTTCAATTTAAAAATCCTGTCTTGCTTTTGAAACTCTGTGCTGTCATAAATTAGGGCAAGAGAAATGAGAGTCATCTCCACCAGTAATCAAGAAAAAACAATGAAATTGTATCTAAGAAAAAATGTCCACTCCTTACTTTACCTCTTTCTGTGTAGATCATTAATAGTTTTTAAAAAGTCTGAGTTTTTATGTATCTGTATTTATATATGTGAAGGTAGCTGTGTAAGGGAGAATAATGGAAGTGTTCGTATATACATACATATATATATTTGTGTGTGTGTGATGTTCTTAGACTGTTAAGGCATAGACCTGCAGAATGGCTCCTTCAGCACTTCCATACAGAGCCTGAGGGCTTTGTCCCAGAGCCTGAGGTGGAGAACAGCCATTCCCTCGAAATCCTGGGGAGAAAGACAGTGTAAAATAGGAGCTTCTTAATGATTGCTGAACAGATATACTCAAAAATGGTAATGGAAGATCATTGGAACGAGTCACAACAGACTGGATCAGCTGGGGTCTACTCTTATGAGACCTTTGAGGTATTTTAGGATGTCTGTTGAATCTCACTGTGTTTGAAAGTTGCTATAAACATAAGCAACTTAGCAAGGAGAAACTCCCAGAGTTTCTGTGGAGTTATTATATATTATCATATTACGTCCATTATTATACTCTACTGCCAAACCTCCATTTTGCAGCTAGAGCATAACATTTTCAGGTTAAACCAGAAACCTGCTTTATGTGGTGGTTTGGGATTTTTTGCTTTGGTTTTGGGACTTTCCCCCCCTCCCCTTCCTCTGTAAGTAAAACTACAGGGCCCAAGTGTTCTGCTTTACTCTGGGCAGAGAGCTCAGGCGTATGGGGGATTCTCAGACTGTGTAGCCAGTCACCACACATTGGGGAGCCTGTTTTGGGAAGGGCTGAGAATGTGAACAGGAGTAAATTTGGTATATTTACCCAGAAAAGAGCCGAGGAAAAGCATGTCACAGTGGTCGCAAGGGGGCAGAAGCAGCCCGAGATTAGGTCTGCTGCTCGGAGGTGACTTTCTCTACCCTGGATTCCTTCCTTTAAACCCAAACTCACGAAATCTTCTTTGAACAAACATGTTAAACACACGACTTAGTATAGTTATGCCCAGCGTTATTATTAGCAAAGACCTGAAAAAAAAAACAAGTCTGAAACATCTTTTGTTTATAGGCTGATGAAAGAGATTGGCTTTCTTCGTAACTGAATCTTGGGAAGAAGGGGCTCCAGGGAAGCCAGGGTTTTATTAGCATCACTACTCACTCTCCCGCTGTTCTCTTAAAATCCAGTTGCAAATCAGGTTCTACCACTGGGGAAAAGAGAAAATGCAGAAAATATACAGACTTCTTCAGGTGCAATACACTGAAACCACGATTATCTCTCCTTGCACCTCTTTGTATTTTCTTTTTGTTCTGATACCAAGAGGTTGTTTGCATACATTCTGCTTCAACTATATCAGAGTATCCTTGCTAATTCCAGTGAGGCCATAAGAGTAGAGCAAAGACACAAGGCCTTTCAGGATCATGGCCCTATGTTGTAAACTTTTATCGGACAGATAACACCCGTCCTTATATAGCAGGAAGTTTTGGAAATCTCTCTATGCACAGACATTAGCTCCAAAAATACATCAAATTACTTCAAAGAAGCATGATGAGATTGGGCTTTTTGCATCAAATTATATAAATTTGTGGGGTTTAAGCTAAAATTAAATCAGAGCCTGCTCCTTCTTGCCAACAGCTCTGGATCTGATATGTGTGCAGCATGCCTCCCTGCTGTGTTGCTACAACATCCTGAGCTCCTGCTCTGCTCGCTGATGGTTTCCAGAGATATGGAGTAGCCAAAATGGGCAAGCCCAGCCTCTGTTGGGCTGGGTACAGCCATTCCAAACTGATCCAGAACTTCTGTATTAGACAATAATCCCTTAATTGAGAGCTCTGAGCAATTACTCATTTTTTCCATATTGCTGAGTAACTTAGCTACTATACATTATGGACAAAACCTGTAACAATGCAACAGCTCTGTTTATTGGTTAATGAAAAGGACAGACGGAACACCTAGAGAAATTAGCTGAATCCCCTGTTTAATGCAATACACATCTACTGAATCAAATCAATTTATTAATGGGGAACTTAATTTACTGGGAAATAGAATAATAAAAATACAAATATAATAACACAATAATATAAAATAAATGAAACACAGACAATAGCATGAATGGTGAATAAAGTCTAGAATCAATCCCTCTTGTTTGGTGTCATTCACATGTTACATTGAGTGAAGAGATAGACCTTTGCAAGTGCTAGACCCTTAGGTACTCCGAGTCACAAAAGAATCCAGAGATAAGTAAACAGTTTCCCATTGCATCAGTCCAAAGAGACTTTGAATTCTTGCCTGTGTGACCTTCATTACAATTTAGAGGTAGCATGAAATGAACTCTTGATTCTGTTCAGGGGTTTCGAACCGTGATTCATCTTGCAATGTACTAATGATGATGGTTTCTAGTTTCTACTAATTAATTCCTAAATTAAGATTGCAGATGTCACTAAACCAAGAAGGACAGCAAATTCTTTTGATGGTAAGAATAGAGTTCAAAATGTCCCTGACAAATTGGAGAATGGACTTAAAATAGGATGAAACTAAAAAGAAGCGAGACTTAAATTAAAATAAGCCAAAGGCATGATATATAAGTGAAATTAATCATCCCCACTGACACAGGATGGGGAAAAACTTTCTTCAATAGTTTTGAAGAAAAAAGATATGTTTTAGTATGGTCATAAACTCTGCTTTGGTCAACCATGTCATATCATCAGAAAAATGGAAAATGTCATCCTAGGATAGACAGACAAGAGTAAAACTTGCAAACTATGCAAAATAATTCCTTCCAGTGTACCTTTCATTGGTAAAGCTTCAGCTAAAATACTCAGATTCATTTTGGAGTGCTGCCATCTGAGGAATAAACCAATAGGATCTGTATAGTTAAAAAAGTTAGTGGTTAGGGTTAGGATTAAAAAGAATATTGACTCCTTGCTATAAAGTGGGAAGTGGGCTAATTGAAGGAATTCAACCTTCAAAACTGGGCTTTTACAACTATGAAGAGTGAAAAAACCCTCCTCTTATAATCCTGATTATAAGAAACTTTAAGAAGAAAAAGAGAAAAATAATATGATACAATAAATTAATAAATGAAAGTGTTCAAATTATAATGATAGAAAGGAATTCAAAGTAAGATATTTAGAAAGTTTAAATCTCTATTTTAGAAATCACTAAATGATGGCCAGTATATTAGAGATGAAAACTTTGCTAACTTCTCTGATGGTCAAAAATGAAAGCTTTTGGGAAGACCTAATAGTTTCTGTGTCTGGCCTTTGTCTGAGTATGAACTCAGCTCCCCTTCCATCCTAGAACCCTTGTTTCAGAGGGAAGCTCTTCCTGCTTACTGTACCACTAAAATAAAACTCTTCTAGTTTATGTATGATAAGTGGGTATAATTATGTTGTTATTTGCAATTAAGCTCATTTTACAAACTGTGTTTCTGGAAAGTTCCAGCTAATCTCATGCTTTTGAGTTTGTATGTTTTTTTGTTTTTTTTTTCCCTGCTCTTTCTGATAAGGTTGCTTATGCTAAATACTGCCAAGGAGAGGTTCAGGTGATCGATAACTCTTACTACTTGTGGTTTTCTAAGTAATTATCTATATTTCTAAAGCTATCCTCAGTTTAAATTCACTTCATCGGAGACCTAAGACACGAGCGTTATTGATGTATTAGAAACCATGGAAGCACCTATGAATGGTTGCACAGGAATTAGGGCTTCTCCCCACAAAAAGGTGGCCCAACTGAAGTGCATCTACACTAATGCACGCAGCATGGGCAACAAACAGGAGGAGCTGGAAGCCCTTGTGCAGCAGAAAAAGTATGATAGTTGCCATTGAGGAAGCATAATGCCATGACTTGTGCAACTGGAGTGCCGTAATGGATAGCTATAAACTCTTCAGAAGGGAAGGAAGGAGAGGTGGTGGGGTAGTCCTGTGTGTCAGAGAGTGTTTTGATTGTCTAGTACTTACTGACAATGATGATAGGGTTGAGTGTTTTATGGTTTAGAATCAGGGGGAAGGCCAGCAAGGCAGATATAGTGGTGGGAGTCTGTTATAAATTGTCCAGCCAGGATGAAGAGGANAGGAGCTGGAAGCCCTTGTGCAGCAGAAAAAGTATGATAGTTGCCATTGAGGAAGCATAATGCCATGACTTGTGCAACTGGAGTGCCGTAATGGATAGCTATAAACTCTTCAGAAGGGAAGGAAGGAGAGGTGGTGGGGTAGTCCTGTGTGTCAGAGAGTGTTTTGATTGTCTAGTACTTACTGACAATGATGATAGGGTTGAGTGTTTTATGGTTTAGAATCAGGGGGAAGGCCAGCAAGGCAGATATAGTGGTGGGAGTCTGTTATAAATTGTCCAGCCAGGATGAAGAGGAAGACAAAATATTCTATAAGCAACTGGGAGAAGTTTCACAATCAGTAGCCCTTCTTCTTGTGGAGGACTTTAACTTACCAGTCGTCTGCTGGAAATACAATACAGCAGAGAGGAAATAGTCTAGGATGTTCCTGGAACGTGTGAAGGATAACTTCCTGACACAGCTGGTGAGTGAGTCAACTAGGGAAAGCACCTCATTGGATCTGTTTTTTGTGAACAGAGAATGACTTGTGGGTGATGTGATAGATGGAGTCTACCTTGGACATAGCAATCAAAAATGAGGTTTTGCTTCTTGGGGAAGTAAGGAGGGAGGTCAGCAGAACTTCTACCTTGGACTTCCAGAGGGCAGACTTTGGCCCGTTTTGAGTCTGATTGACAGAGGTTCTTGGGAGGCAGTTCTGAAGGGCAAAGGAGTCCGGGAAGGCTGGACAGTCTTCAAGAAGGAAGGAGCAGGCTTTCCCCAGTTACCGAAAGATGACAGAGCTGCTCCTTTCTCCTCACACTGTTCCCTTGCTCCAGTATGGTGTCTCTTCCAGGGATATAGGTCTTTAAGAACTGCTCCAGTGTGGGTCCCTCATGGGCTACAGGTCCTGCCAAAAAAAACAACTCCTGCTTTGTCTTCTCTCTACTTGCTGCAGCTCCTGCCAGGAGCCTGCTCCTATGTGGGGTCTCCATGGACTGCAGTGTGGGTATATGCTCCAACATGGTTCTCCATGGGCTGCAGGGAGACAACCTGAGTCACTATGATGTTTTCCACAGGCTGCAGGGGAATCTGTTCTCCAGTGTCTAGGGCACCTCCTCCCACTTCTTTACTTACCTGCCTGTCTGTTGGTCTGCTTCTCTCACATTTTCTCATTCTTCCCTCTCACAGCTGCTGTGAAGCATTTTTCACCCTTTCTTAATCGTGTTATTCCAGAGCCATCACCAGCATTGCTGATGGGCTCAGCTTTGGCTGGCAACAGGTCCATTGGAGCCAGCTGGAACTGACCGTATCCCAAGTGGGGGCAGCTCCTGGTGTCCTTTTACAGAAGTCAGCTCTCCTGCTACCAAAACCTTGTCCTGTAAACCCAGTTCAGAAGGATTGTCTTGTCTCCATGATGGTGTTGGACAGGATGAAGAATATGTGCTTAAATTGTAGGAAAGGAGGTACGCATTAGCTGTTCTTGCAGTGGGGCTGGTGAAGCAGTAGGATTTCACGGGAAGGCTGTGAAATTTTGATTACTGGGTGTGTTTAAAACCAGTCCAAAATACCTTCATACAGAAGCAATCAGATGGCAGAGTAGGGGTGGAGGAGAGGTCCTCTTGAGACCACTTCCAATTCTGTGATCTTGTCAGATAGAAAGAATTAATTAGTGTCACATAAGGTAACTTTTCTCTGGGGGCAAAGCCATGATCTGGGACTTTAGTTGACTGATTTGCTACATTTTCCTATTTTGTTTTTTTGATGATGTCTTAATATTTTGGGCCTTTTAGTTTAAATAAAGCTATTGCAGTTGTGTAATCTCTTACATACAAGCTATTATCTGTTTGTCCAGAAGTTTTATAGTGCTGTCCCATGTCCATTGCCATTCCAAGTTAGTATTTACTGCATGTAATCAACAGTAATAGTCGTCCCTAGCTGACTTAGTAAAGCGTTTGGTGTTCTTTTGCTCTCTGGCTAAAAATTTCTGCTTTGGGGATTTTGCCCTCTAAAATATAGAATTCATTTATGTTTTGTTTGTGCCATCAGCATGGCTCTTGTTAACGAACAGACTGCTTCTGAGTGTGGATATTTTCTGGTTATTGCATTTTTCCTCAGGTGCAGACATCATACATACAAATATTCGGTGCTGGCCTCTTTCTTTTGGCTGTCTACACAGGCTATTAATGAGCTTGAATATTACATTAAAGGCTTATGACGGCTCCCCAGAGAAGAGTAGTCTTCTAAGGATGGAGTAATAGCAAGTAAATATTAAAGTCTGCTCCCAAGATAGTCAGCCTGTGAGCTTCACAAAGCAAGGAACACATTTGCTCTTCAGGATGTGCTGTAATGGTAGAGGACAGAGCATGTTGCTGCTGCCCTTGTCCTGGTGTGCCTCTGCAGGGTCCCACCTCAGACATGGGGCAAACCAGATGCCACCAGACACTACCTCTTTCCTTGCTTTACCTCTCTGGCTTCACAGGGGAAAAATAAAGTATCCTGAGCACAGGGAATCGGGAGGGTTCCCAACATGCAGAAGCAGAGAACCATGAGCTCTGAACGTGACATGGGAAATACTGACCTGGCAGCCCACACGCAGCTGGCATGGACATGGACTGTGGCCAGTCCGATGCAGCCCTGGCCTATGCCTAGAGCTCACAGGCACAGAACTCAGTAATGCAAGATCCCTTAAGAGCTATATTTATCTGAGCATTACATTCACATTAAAAAGAATATCCAAGGCAATTAACTTTATTGCAGTGCTGAATTAGAGATGCTAAACTCCTCAAGGCCAGGAAATTTAGACAAACTACAAACTTTTGAGAAAAACATTTGATTTTACCTCTCATTTCCTGCCCTTTTCGTAAACACTCATAAAGGTTTCCCAATACACTATCATGCAATCAAGATCATGATTTACTTTAGAAAACATTCTGTGCTTTAGAAAACACTATCATGCTGAAGTTACAGTATACAACCACAACTGGCCTTATCAGGGTAGGAGGTTAATTTGGAATACCTGTAATAAACTAATGACGTGTNCCCCAATAATGACAAAGTAGTGCACTGTATATCCGTGTTTGTGTTAATATTAACCAATTAAACCATGTCACTTGGATGAGAAGGGAGGAATGAAGGCAGAAGTTGCTCTGCAAAAACTCTCAAGGATCTCCGGTTTTAGGCAGATGATTGAGAAAAACTTTTGACTTTTCAATTTTAATAGTGATTTGCAGACATCAGGTATTTGAAAAGCTAAAGACATCTGTCACTTGCTTGTTCTTTTAGAGGAAGCAGAATGTGACAGAATTTGGTTGCTATAGAATGAGGTACTGCTACTCATTAGGCACTCCCACTATTCCCAGTCCCAAACACAGCTTGCTAAACTCAGCGCATGCAGAAATACAAGAAAATCAGCATCAAAACCACAGAAGTGCCTTCAGTATATTAGCATTAGCCAGCACTACTTTTTAGAAACAGCACCTGAAGACCTCAGCGTTTGTAGCCATCTGAGAAAGTGAGATGGAGACAGCTGCCTTAAATCCTGTCAGGAACATCCTGCTATGGTGTGCTGAGCAGCCTCTCCAACTGCATTAAAACCACTGGAGGGAGCAGAACAGTTCAGTTTACGAGTTTCCAGGCTGTTATTCAAACCCTTCGTTGCAAGCACCCAGAACAAACACCAGCAACAAAGAGGGTGAGAATGGTGCAGAGTGTAGTGAGGCCAAGCTTTTGACAGTGCAAAAAATGATGTTTTCTCTGTAAATCTCATGGAAAAATAAGAAAAGTAATGGAAATCGCACATTGAGTACACAACAATTATTTAGATGTGCTGGGTCTGACAAAAATATACACACATGCTACTTTTTCTCATGTCCACTGTTTTTCCAAGGTGTAGTAATTCCAAATAGGGTTCAGTAATGAAGCTATAGTAAACACTACTTTAAATTGCAGTTTGTAAAACATACAAGTTCTGTTGTCCTCTGACACAGCATAAAATCATTAAATGTGGATGCATATATGCCTTTTAATACCTATACTTACAATATTAGAACATTGTGACTCTAGTCACTTAATGAGTACTTTGAGGAAAGACAGCAAGTGAATCAGGCTCTGACACCCCCTGTGCCCCTACACAGCTGCTCTACCACATGACATTTCTAAACAGGCTTCCCTACAACAGTGCTTGACAAGTGATGAAAGCTGCCTTGCTAAATTTGACAATCACTCAAGTCAGTCTGTATCTCCAGGACACTTTTTGTTAAAAGACACTCAACTTTGGGTCTTCCTGAACAGAACTCCTACTTTAATAATTGCACTGGCCTATTAAACAAGTCTACTTGTTTGTCATGCCCTATCTTTCTAGAATGAATCAAGGATTTCAAGATGTCTGTCTGAGGCACCCAAAAAGGACCTGGATTCTTGAAAGGTGGATGCACAATATCATTTATCACCTTCCCAAGAAGCACATAAAGTGAGCAATATAAAATAGAAATGTGTAGCATACCATAGTAATGTTATATTCCATATAATGTACAATATATATTATATACATAATTATAGTAATTACATTAACCCATATAGTAAATTGTAATTATGTACTGATGTTTACTTTAGTTAATTATATTCTCATATTTACTTTAAAATACAAAACATTTTTCAGTCTTAGCTTTTTGTTCCAAAATGTGACCAGTTCTTATATTTTTAAATCTGTGAATTTTATTGTAATTTGCATCTGCAATTTTGGATACGTGGTTCAAAATTGTTATTAAGTGCATGAGAACATGACACGTATACAATATCCATTGAATTACTGACTGCCCCTTTCCAAATTCCTATACGACTTCCCGAAGGGAGGTTGTGAAGAGGAGGGGACCAGCCTCTTCTCCCAGATAACTAACGATAGGACTGAAGGGAATGGCCACAAGTTGCACGAGGGGAGATTTAGATGAGATGTCAGGAAAAACTTTTTCTTTCAAAGAGTGGTCAGTCACTGGAATGGCCTGCCCAGAGAGGTGGTGGAGTCACCACCCCTGGTGATGACGAGGTGCTACAAGATATGATTTAGTAGCTTAGTGGGTAGTATTGGTGATAGGAGGACGGCTGGACCAGATGATCTTGTCGGTCCTTTCATAGAATCATAGAATCATAGAATCATAGAATCATAGAATCATAGAATCATAGAATCATAGAATC
>VZTM01023450.1:35989-52088 GCA_013400555.1 Jacana jacana | reverse complement strand
GACCTGGCACTTGGCCTTGTTGAAGGCCATGCCATTAACATTGGCCCATCTATCTAGTCTATCCAAGTCCCTCTGTAGAGCATCCCTGTCCTCAAGCAGATCAACACTCCCACCCAACTTAGTGTCATCTGCAAACTTACTGATAGTGTTTTCTATGTCCCTATCTACATCAACAATGAAGATATTAAAAAGGAAAGGCCCCAATACTGATCCCTGAGGAACACCACTTGTGACCGGCCACCAGCTGGATTTAGCTCCATTGAACATCACCCTTTGGGATCATCCTTCCAGCCAGTGCTTGATCCAGCAGATTGTACGCTCATCCAGGCCATGAGCAGCCAGTTTTTCCATGAGAATGTGGTGGGGGACAGTGTCAAATGCTTTGCTAAGATCCAGAAATATTATATCCACTGTCTTCCCCCCATCCAACAATTTCCAACCTTGTATTTCTATGATTCAACACCCTTTCTAAATTTCTATATCTTTTCCGAATTCTAATATCCCAGTAACTTTCAAAAAGAAATAATTTATGATTAAATGCTCTAAGATACTGTCTCAAAATGCTCTAAGAACAATAATATCCCTATATCCCCCTAAAACAGGTATGTTCATCTTCAGTAATAGTTGGTCCAGCCATTTCAGGAATGCCTGAACTCCTCTGCCCTGAGGCACTGCTGTCTTGCTCTGAGGACATAAGATCTGACCAGCTCAGCAGAGCTGAGGGGCTGTACCATAAATCATAGCAGCAGTCTTTAGAATGAGGACAGAAGTCATGTCCTGCAAGGCCGTGTTCCATCTATGTGACCATGTGCTCTCTCTATTTCTCTGCATTAAGTTCTTTTTACATAGTGCATTTTCAGGAGGAGGAGTGGAGAATAACTAACCAAAATATCCTAGTTGAATAGTTAGGAAACTCTCCAGATGATGGAAGATATTGGAAGGTTTGGATAGAGCATTATCTGGTATTATCCTACGTCCAAAATTTAGTCTCTTAAAAATCTGCTCAGTTTCCAGCTAATACTTCAATGTCTGATTTTGCTGTAGGTAAATTTGCTAAATATCTCTCTCTGGTGAAGAGACACTTTCATTTTGATGGAGTCTTCCTGTCCATCCAGTTGTTGTGCAGACTCATAAACTAGACATTTCTGTGGCTGTCTACTTCATGGCTCAATCTTTTAGTTGTTTGAGCCCATGCCAACCAGATAAAATGCTATCTAAAACAGTAGTAATTTCTTTTCCTTGAAAGCCACCTGAAGTACTCATCTTCCCTCTGCTGCCAGGGTAAACACATATTATGCATATCCATGAGAGATTCCTGTTCATCATAAATGGTTTATTGTGGACTGGACTATTCCTTCTGCTTCTTGTGGAGTCCCTGAGTATTCACTGCCCTTGAGAGACCAAGTGAAGAAGAGTAAACCCCGTGTTCAGTAGCTATAGCACCAACAAGGAGAGCAGAGACTTAGTATCTTGTTTCTACATCGGTAAACAGTTAAAATAAAGTATGTGGCCATTCAGCATCACAGCCCCTAAAATCTCAAAATAAATACCTGCCTGACTGTGGGAGAGGTGTGAAAATGTAGCAGCAAATAGTAGAGTTGATCTAACCATCTTCGTTTTCAGAAATAATCTGCAAACACACATTGATCTCTGCCAAAATGTTTCTCATGTTCAGAGTAAATTACGTGGGCAGTGTGAATGAACAGGCTCTGAGAGTCAAAGTCTTGGATATAAATGAACATACCTAAATATTGGAGATCTAAACAAATGCATTGCAAATTGGTTTGTAATAATGACAGGCTTACTTGTATTTTCCAGTCCCTACAGGTTGGGGGAAGAGTGGCTGGAAAGCTGACCAGTGGAAAAGGACCTGGGGGTGTTCATCAACAGCCAGCTGAATATGAGCCAGCAGTGTACCCAGGTGGCCAATAAGGCCAACAACATCCTGCTCTGTATCAGAAATAGTGTGGCCAACAGGACTAGGGAAGTGATTGCCCTCCTGTACTGGGCACTGATGAGGCCCAGCCTCAAGCACTGTGTTCAGTTTTGGGACCCCCACTACAAGAAAGACATTGAGTTGCTGGAGTGTGTCCAGAGAAGGGCAATGAAGATGGTGAAGGGTCTAGAACACAGGTTTTATGAGGAGCGGGTGAGCGAAATGGGGTTTTTAGTCTGGAGAAAAGGAGGCTAAGGGGAAACTTTATCAATCTCTACAACTACCTTGAAGGAGATTGTAGCAAGGTGGGGGTGGTCTCTTCTCCTTCTCTGGAAATATTCAAAACCCGCCTGGACGCATTCCTGTGTGGCCTGATCTAGGGGTTCCTGCTCTGTCAAGGGGGATTGGACTAGATGAACTTTCAAAGTCCCTTCCAATCCCTGCTATTTTGTGATTCTGCGATTCTCCCAAGTAACAAGCAGTAGGACAAGAGGAAGCAGCTTCAAGTTGTACCAATAAAGGTTTAGATTGGACATTAGGAAAAATTTCTCCACTGAAAGTATTATCAAGCATTGGAACAGGCTGCCCAAGGAAGTGGTGGAATCTCCACCCCCGGCGGTATTTAAGACATGTAGATGTGGTGCTTAGGGACATGGTTTAGTGGTAACTTGGCAGTGTGAGGTTAACGGTTGGGCTTGATGATCTTAAAGTTCTTTTTCAACTTAAATGATTCTGTGATTCTAAAACACCTTGAAACTTCAAGGTACATAAAATCTGGGTCTGAAAATATCTCCTATCCTAGTCCATCTCTGCCTGAAAGGGAAAGGTGAAATGCTTTATCCTTACCTTTAGATATGTGCTTATAGCAGTGCTATGACAAAGCTGTGCCCTTAGCTATTGCTAAGCTAGTGCCCTGTTCATGTCTGTGCAGCTAAGATCCAAGAAAGTAAGAGTTATGGTGTCTTTTTGTAATCAGTTTTTAGATTGTAGTAGACGTTTCCAGTGAATAGGTTATTTGACAATGTTTTTATCTTTAAATAATGCTCCATACATATCCTCATGCTCTTGAATTAATTATTTATGTTTGAGATGACACAAAACCTCTCTGCTGCTGTTCCTGAGATAAAAAGCAGAACTGGACCTGATTTACTGGAGAACAAGACAGAGTTTTTGTGGTTCATAAATTAGTATCACCAAACAAGCATAAAGCATCAAAAGCACTCAGTGTGGAGAAATTTACCGTAGCTTCAGTGTGGTTTATGAGGGAAGACTGTTGCAGCTGCTTAACCTCTGTCTTAGCTCTTCCTGTATAGAACAGATTTGTGGCCTGTTTTTCTCTTTATGGAAATTGTGAGTTTGTTAACAGTTTCTGTTAAAGTCAGTAAAAGAAATTGTCCAAAACTGAATTCAACAGATGCTAATCCAACTGGCTTTCCCGTGATGGGATCTTATTCCGTAAATCTTCAAGGAGAAACAGCGTGTAAGTAAAGAATGGCAAAGAAAACTGTGACCTTCTCTGTGAGGCAAAGCTAAAAGGAGTCCTCTGCCTGCAGAAGACCTAGTGCTCTGGCAAACCATATCCTGCACTGTATTTGAAGAGTTGGAGAAAATGGCCCATTCCCTCTATTCTATGCCTGTGAGACCACCTCTGGGGTACTGCATCCAGTTTGGGGTTCCCCACTGCAAGAGAGATGTGGACATACTGGAGCAGAGCAAGATCAGCAGAGGGTTTGTTGGAGGAATGTAGCATGGGGTATATGAGAACAAGATGAGACACCTGAGCTTGCTCAGTCTGAAGAACAGAAGGTGAAGGCATCTTACTGCTGTCTACAACTACTCATGGAAAAACAGTATCTTTCTGTTATAAACCAGAACATCTCGCTTTATGGAAGACTCTCAAATGGAGTGAAAAGCATTTGTCACAGCATGAGGGTCTACAGAAAGGATATTTTTTTACCAATTCAAAACTAACCTTGAGAACTTTTCACTAAAGCAGGTGAAGCTTTCCTTAAGATTAGAAGAAAATACTAAACATTGAGTAGGACACCTGCACAGCAAAAAAATTCTGTCCCTCCTGGAGGTATCTTTAAACTCGTTTAGTGTCTGATCTGATAGGTGATTTCTTTCATTACACAATGATTCTGATTCGACTAGATCATGGTTTATTTGACTTGATAGGTGGTACGTATTGGTCCATAAAAGACATATCAGCTTTGACAGGTGACATGGCTTGTAGCTCAGTCAAAACCATTGATACTTCTGTGAGATGTTCACTTTGGATAGTGATGTACAATTCAGTACAGCTCACCAAGGGACTGTATGTTTTAATCAATATAGGGTGTATTTACTGTATGTAACCAAACATACATTTTCTCAAATACTAAATTATGGAGTCTTAAAGTGTCTTCCTCATTACCTTTGTTTTAGGTTTACTGTTAGATGTAGAGTATGTAGCGTCTATTAAGAATTAATGCACTGTGTTGCTATTTTTGGTTATTACAAATTTTATTAATGCTGTTTCTTGCCCATGCCACTGTGCCATGTTTGTTACATGTGAGCTCTTTAAGAGAAACTTTCACTTACTTGATACCTCGTTTTCAAGAGTGACAAAGATTAATTGTGGGGAGTTCAGAGGAAAATGAAAAGAGGTCAAGAAAAGCTCATGAGGTCTAGAAAGTGTGAGCTGTGTCTGGAACATTTGGGGTTGGTTAGCTGGGGGAAAGATGAGAAATGAAGGAGTCTTTACATCTTTAACTTTCCATTTTAACTAATGAAAAAGAAAGCAATAAAATGCTCTCCTTATCAACTGATGATGAAAGAAGAGTAATCAGTTTAAACAGCAAAAAGGAAAACTTAAAGTTAGATATTAAGAAAGACTTTTTAACAATTGAAGTAGTTAATATTGAAATAGGTTGCCTCGGGAGTTTGTAGATCTCCCCCACTTGACCTTCTCATCAGATGTTTTTAAGAACCCTCTCAGAAAAATTCCGGCCCAGTGTGGGAAAATTGACTGGATGGTTTCTTCAGGCCCTATTTAGTCTTATTTTCTGTGCTCTTATATTAACTCCATATACATACAGCCACAGGTACAACTTCAGTTCTCCACAAAGTATTTTTCTGTGAGTCTCAGTGGATTGCAGCTTTTTGCTGTCACAGCAGACAAGGCTGGTGCAAATGCCAGCTAGAAGCTATTGCTGGTTTCTTTGTGAAGGGTGAAAACCTAATTAGTGACATCTGTGAATGTTTTGCGTCTCAAACAAAAGCATGATTTTAAGGACACTGCTTTCAAGTATTCTATTTAAATTATGTAACTGACGGACTAAGAGGCAGACTAAGTTGACCACAAATTTTTGAAAGGATGATGGTAAATCAGACAAAAGCTTGTGGGAGGAATATATCCCACAGGCTAGAACTCTGTTAGCTTTTGTTTTCCCTTTTCTCCTCTATAAGTTTCAGTTTGTAATTCTAAGATAGAGCCTTTCCTTCACCCAGAAAACAGAAGAACCTAGGACACTCTTGGGATCATCAAAGAGCAGCTCCCTTTTGAATACAGGAGCTCTGACGTGTGAGTACGGTGAGATGACATTGGATCACATTCTCTGGTGTTGACTTCTTGCTTAGTAAAGGCACTTCCTCCATACTTCTCTACTTCAGATACTACCTGTTTTAACAATTAATAACATTAACAGTGATGACAGTTCTATGTTATTCCTGTTGCAAACAGCAGCCAGCCTCATTTATGGGTATTTATCTGGACTGGGTTTATCACAGGATTTCTTAGCTATTGGTGTACACATACTCTTGACAGTAGAATGTGGAATAGCTTGACTTGACTTCTGGCCTACGTGGGCTCATGTTTGCTAGCAGCAAAATTGTACATAGCAATTACTGAGACACGGAAAATTTAGAAACACATTTCTTCACTTTCAGAGTGTAGGTATAGAAGAAGTTTTCCATTTATTTGAAATCATAGTGCTGTCGGGTTTTTTTGTCCTTGACAGATAAGTTTCCTGCATGACAAAAGCATACTTCACATGTAGTCTGGAGCCAACCCAGGCTCAGGCCAGACAGTCATTTATGCACACATGCACCTCGTAACGTGATGTGAGGTAATTGTAATTCCATATCTGTTTAAGGGTTCTGAGAAGATGACCACAGCACCTTCCTGTAAAAACACAGTGCTAAGAAGAGCCCAGATTTTTTGTTGTATGATGAAACTGGTAAGAGATAATATCATTATGAGCTCGGGGAGAAGCAGACATCCCTAGATGCCTACCATGAAGAGGACTTGAGAAAACGTAATTTCTCCTATGAGCTCTGTAAGTGAAAAACTAATAGTGGAGTGGGTGGAGTAGCAAAGTATATTTTAAGACATTAAACAGTTAGTACAATTATTGCTGTAATTGCTGTAATTACTGAGATAGGCATAGACTACAAAACCAAGGAATTATAAGCTAAACCATAATTATGCATCCAAATGACAATTCTACGATGTGACCCCCTTCTATAATATTTTTAGAGGTACAAAATATTTGCAATGAGTCAGTTGGGACACTTCTGCCAAAAGCAGTCAAGGTCTAATTGCTCATGGCAAATCCAGCACGTTATTAAAGAAAAACACAACAACAAAAAAGAGAATAATATTTGTTAAAATAAAGCAGAAATCTCTGACATGTGCCCCTGGAGAAGGGGTTTGTGTCTCTTGGAGATGTTGCTCTCCATCTAGTAATGCCTGGTGCTGTAGCTCATGGGCTTTGAATGGCATAGCTCAGGCAAGAGGAAGAAGGAAAAGGAAACAATTTTGCTCTTTCAGAATATTTGCTGTCATTTACATTTCCCAAGACTATGAGTCACTATGTAACCTCAGTATCTATGTTTCTCTTGCCATACTTTTCCCCTCTCTTCAACTGTCATTAACACAGTGGCAATGAATTTATAGTACAAGGTTTCTTGGGAAGACAAAAACATTACTTCATCAGCTATCTGAAATGAGACAGAGCCTTCTCTGCCAATCTTGCAAAGTCAGCTTATGAGGAAGGTACAGACCAGGAAAAGTGAACAGTAGTATCTTTTCACACAGACCAGATGGAGAGAGAAGCAACATGGGAGCAGATGTTGCCTTCACTGTGATTCTGCAGCTGGCAGTAAACAGAAAGATGCAACTTTGGTCAGTGCCTTTAGAATCATAGAATACTTTGTCTTGGAAGGGACCTTTAAAGTTCATCTAGTCCAAACCCCCTGCAATGAGCAGAGACATCTTCATCTAGATCAGGTTGCTCAGAGCCCCGGTGGGCCTGACCTTGAATGCTTTCAGGGATGGGTTGTTTACTACGGCTCTGGGCAACCTGTGCCAGTGTTTCACCACCCTCAGTGTAAAAAATTTATTCCTTGGCTTTCTGGGCTGTGAGCACACATTGTTGGTTCATGTCAAGCTTTTAATCCACCAACGCCCTCAAGTTCTTCTCAGCAGGGCTGCTCTCAGTCTGCTGCATAGGAATCCCTACTCACCATCCAGGACTGACACCCGGAGTTTCCCCAACACAGGGGCAGTACCCTGCACTTGGGTTAAATCTTTCTGTAGAAAGATTTGGCTTTTCCAGATTCACCCCTGCCTGTTCTATCCTGTTTTGAGGAGGATTGTTGTTGCTGCACTCCAGGAATATATTATTTGTTTTGTTGGCTGTTCATTATTCATTACTTCACATCCAAGAAAACAGAGGAAAGGGAACCCACAAATGAACAAATTTCTTCCATTCTTTTTTCATTGTCTTTAGCCTTAGGGTCAGCATTCTATTCAGGGACAAATATGCTAACTAATCTAAAATACCAGGAGCACAAACAAACTTGTTGATCATATTAGTAGCTTTGCTTTTCAACAAGCAAGAGACTCTTTGCTTACACTCATTGTGGATTCCATCATGGGATCCTGCACTTCTCTATTGCTTCCCTTTAGTGCATCAGTTCTCTTTTAATTAAAGTTAATGAAGCTGTGCGGGATAACCATTGGCAAGTGGGATGAAGGAAAAAAAAAAAAAGTCTGGTTTTGTAAGCAGGCTTTTTAAATATTATTTAGACATAATATTGCTAAAGTGTCTCATAAAATGCAGTGGGAGGTATTGGGTATTGATGTGTCAGGAATAGTGATCAGTTCTCCAATAAAACAATGCAGTTCTCACAGTTATACAAGCACATGAGGTAGTCACTTTTTCTGTTTCTTTATTTTTAAATAGAAAAAAAAATACAACCATTTGGGACTGTTTAGTTTGAGGAAGAGGAGGTTGAGGGGAGACCTCATCACTCTCTACAACTACTTGAAGGGACATTGTAGAGAGGTTGGTGCTGGTCTCTTCTCACAGGTAATTAGCAATAGAACAAGAGGGAATGGCTGCAAGCCACAACAGGTTACATTTAGACTGGACATTAGGAAAAAACTCTTCACAGAAAGAGTGGTCAGTCAGTGGAATGGGCTGCCCAGGGAGGTGGTGGAGTCACCATCCCTGAATGTGTTTAAGAGTAGATTAGATGTGGTGTTGAGGGATGTGATGTAGGGGAGAACTTTGTAGGGTAGGGCTGATGGTTGGACTCAATGATCCCAAGAGTCTCTTCCAACCTAAATGATTCTATGATTTCTTATTGTTTCCAAACCCCTTACAATGCTTAGACTATGACATCCTTTCCACAGATGCAGCACTGGCAGTAGCAGAGAACGTTCCTCTCCCTGCCTCTGACTGCCGTCAAGGACCTCCAGTCTGGCTTATAGAAGTTGCTGCACACCAAGATATCTGGTCACTATTTTCCTTTATGTAGGTATGTCTGAGGTAGGGAGGCTATTCAACGCCTTTATCATGACAAGTCAGGAAAGGTGCAGTATCTGAAAAGAGCTGCCAAGCAACCCAGAATAATCACTGCTCCTAAACCAGCCAGATTTTGTCTTCAGATGGATTAATCAAAGTTGGACCTTCCTACTTCTTTTACCACTCAGAGGAAGGTTTACTGACATTCTTTGTGATGTGGGAATGGGAACCACTCTGGTGAGGACTGGACGAGGCTTCCCAGCCTTCTCTCAGAGAGCTCTGGTTTTATCAAAGGCGTAAAGGGCTGTGGAAGGGTGCAATCTATTAGAAGTTGTGGGAAAAATAGATAATTTGTAGAAAAAGAAACATTTTTATGTATTTTGGTAGATTCAAAGTCAATAAAAGCTTCTTGGAAACTATTAGCTTGTGGAATAATCTCTCAAAGGAGTAAGTGTGATACACATAACGTGATGCTGGCATTGCCCTACAGAGCAGTTACTGAAATGGTCCTGTCTTCTTCAGTCTAAAGGTAGCAAAAGGAACTGCACAGGATGCTTCAGTGGCAGACCTGTTTGTACTGTCACTGTTTTTGTGAAATGTTTCAAATATGTAGAAGAGAAAACCTATACAGGTGCTGCAGAATTGCAAATAATGCATCATTGTATTTGAAAGAAAAATTGTTTTGAGACAGTTTATGGAAGACATCAGGAACGAATTTGTCCCCCTAGCTGTCTTCTTTTCCCCATATTGTTAATTCTCATTTATATTATACCATCTAAAGATAAAAGAGACTGAGTCTTTGATGTAGCACTTTTGTCTTTCAGTGTTTGGAGAACTGAAATCTCATTATTTTTCCCAATTGTATTTTCTAATGTGAAAGCCCTAGAACCTGTAAATAATTTACACTCCTTTTGAAGTTTCTTTATCAACTTCACTGCAGCAGCATTCAAACAGAGATCAGAGGCAAGATAAATTTTCCTGTGATACCATTTGATTGTAAGGTATCACACCAGAATGTCTGAAATGTGATGGGAATGTTTCAATGGCTCAAATAAAAGTGTAATATGGTAATGTCCACATTTCTTTCTCTAGGTTACCTCCCTGCATCTTTTAAAGAGGGAAACTCAATTTCACAAGTGCTGACACATTACACAGGCACTACATGGCTTGGAAACATGTCTTCATTAGCTTTGCCTCACTGGTAAGCAAATTAAATGGCTGATGATGACCCAAATTCAGCTCAGTTCTGAATATCATGGACTAGCTTATACTGCATTAGAAAACTACCAGGTGACAGAAACACTGAAATTCAATTTGAGTATTTCATGAGCTCATTCTTCCAGGGACAGGGATCAAAAAAGGAATGCTCTTTATAAAATGAACAGGGAGCTCTTTCCTATTCCCCTGCCCCAAACCTTATCAAAATAAACCTGTCAGAAGGCAATCAGCAAGTGTGAAACTCCTTGCTGTTCACTTCTGAGTCCCGACTGTCACAGTTATTTGCAGTCCTGTCATGGGTTTGCTTTGACACTGGCTCCAGGATTTCCCCAAGGAAGGGAGGTGGAGACAGTATGCCTCAGGTAAAAACAGCAGAAAAAAAAAACACATTAAATTAGGCAGGGCTCATTGCCAGCTAATATTTTCCAACACAAGTCCATCAAATTGTTTATTTTTTTACTTCAGGGACAGCAGCAAAATTTCACCCTGCCACAGGAGAGGGTCTCAGCTAACCATTGCTGCAAGCCTAACCCTTTGAAATGAGGGTCGAATTTACATAGACCACCCTTGACAAATGCTTTAGTATTCCCTTTTCTGGACTAAACAGACCTTTTCCCTTTAAATCTCCTCAAAGATTTTCATTGTTATTGGTCTCCTGAAACCTCCAGAACTACTACAGCTCTTTTGAATTAGGCCTTCTTGTTGCCATCCATATCTCCCCAGGTCTCCAGTGGCTTCCACACTACCCTTGAACAATCTGCTGCACTTGTGTTGTCCTGCCATTTAATGTACTTTCTTGTGTCGCGTATCGCATATTACAACTTATCCTTTCTGATTTTGTTCCTTCCGTATTTTTGTTATACTTCTGTGTTCATACTTAATGTGGTAATTTTTTTAATTTCAGTTCCTGATGCAATTATGATGACTTTTTACTATAGCTGCTTTCTCTTTTCCTCGTTAGGGTGGCTTTTTATTGTGTGTTATTATAGTGAAATTATACTCCCTTATCCTCCTGATTACCTTCCCTGCAGAGCCCTCCAACAAACTCCACAATCTGGTGCCTGATTTTCTGATGTATATGGTCTTCATTCAGCATTTTTACCTCATCTGTTCCTTGGCAGATTGAACACCCTCCTTTCAACCCAGTGACAGGGGAGGTCAATATATGCCCTATCTGCACCCTAAATGTTCTCTTTAGCACTTCAACACTTTAAAGAGCACACCCCTTAGAAGATTTGGTTACATATCAGGAGATGCCAGTGATTATGTCGCAATCTCTGCAGTTCCATTCAACTACAGCTTTCACCCAAATTGTATTTAATTCTATCAGTTCTTCCCCACTAGCCAGACCCAAGGCTGAAACAAATGCTCTGAGAAAGACTTGTGAAACGTAAAGTTGTATTTTACATGGTCCATAACTTTTTGCAATGTCTTCACAGCTTATATCTGAATAGTGAAGATCTGTGCAGAGCTGCCTTCTTCTGGGTGTTTGATTATCTTCTAAAATGAGAGTCTACACAGGTCTCACAGTGTCATCCCTTTTGCAAACTAATTCCCTTGATAACTCTGGCTGGGACCATAAAATCCTCTTTCTCAAGGCCATATATACCCTATTTCCAGTCCCTTTAATTAGAAACTTGGTAATTATGTCATGGATAATGGTTCTTACAGCTATGCTGACATTCCAGACTCAGAACTGAATTCCCATTGTGATGGTTGATTATATTGTTTCGAAGTGTGTACAGAGTGTGTCAATGTCAAGGAATCAAATGTGCTGTGACAGGAAACACACTGCAGAGTTCACTGCTCACCTCAGACACATGGGCTGATCCAAGGACAGGTGAAAAGTCTGTCTGGATGGAATAAGAAGGTTGTGTTTATTTCCATTAGAAATGTTTTAGACTGTTAGAAGTTTTTTCACAGGCATTTAACTCTTGCTGATAGATAGAACTGGAGGAGACAGCTTTTCCTTTAGGGCTAAAGGAGGCTACTGCAGGCAAAATCTCCTGTGAACTAGGAATTCCAGCCTTAAGGGCTGTGATCACAGAATCACAGTGATCTTTTACTCATTCCTTTGTATCAGCTAATGTAAATTTGAGAAAGGAATAAATGTTTCCAAAAGACACAACTATTTCATTCTTGAGTTTTTAATAATGTACAAGTATGCAGCATTTTTTGGTTTTGCCTTCCTCTTAAATTAGTGCCTCTTAAATGTCAGATCCATCGTGAATCTCGCTGTTGTCTGACATGCAATAAACCGACCTTGAGCCATTACCTGAACAGGCAATCTCTAAGACAAACAGCAAAAAAACTTAGAGCAGTGTAATTAGGAAGAGAGGCCACATTGTTTATCCCTTATTCTAATCTACCCATTACAGCAATAAGGGGTCAGTACCAGGGCTGCAAGAGATGCTTCAATGTCTATGATACATGTGTATCTTTACCAAGGGTGAGATAAAGCCTACTGGTTCCTTTCCCATTTCTCCCACCTCACTGCCAACTCTTCCCTCCCAGCTTCCTTCTAGGCTGGGAGTGTCTGGTGCATACCAGCTGCAAACACAGGCACCATCCCCATCCTCCATATGGGAAAAGTCACTGGTGGGGCTCAGGAGCAAATTAAGGTAGTTTCAGGAGCCACATTTCTCAGTCTTACTTTGTTGCCCCTTCAAGTTGCATTTTCAGCTCACGTAAATGAGTCAAAAATTGTCAGTGTCTTTCAGATTTACAGCAAAGGGCTGGCTGGGGCTCCCTGGAGAGTGCTAATAGCTACAGGGCTGAGCGCCCGTCCTTCCTTCAGTGGAGACTAGGGGTGAAGACAAAGGCAATGTCTTTTCTTGTCTCTATGTGCAGATACTTCTGCATTTTTCCCCTCTGTCAAAGTGATTTGGATTGTTTGCTTGTAAAGCTGCAGTGCCAGCAGTACAAGGAGAAGCTTCTTGAACTTCAGAAACATTCTTCCCCACTAGAATTAAATTCCACATGAAGCTAAAGTCCTCAAACATTAAGAATTTGAGGACTATTATAGCTCAGCTGTGTACTAATGATACTGTTTTCAAGGGAGATTTAAATCTAAAACTCTTTTGGGAGGAATATTTTGCCCACAAAATATTTTGAGGGTAATGTCTGACCATTATTACTCTTGTGAGAGCAACTGTGGAGATTCAGGAATCATATAGAAAGTTACAAACTTAATTTTCCTTTAAATTACTTGGCACAAGCTCATTTTATCATGTTATGTATGAATGAGCCCTTCAGTATATAGCAGCTGCTGATACTGGAAGTTTAGAGGGATAAAAAGGGATGGAATCCACACCATATTTGTTGGGCAATGTTGCTACCTGTAGTGGTTGCTGGGATACCTTGAAAGGTCAAGGTGCTTAAACCAAGGTGCTGCAGCCTTGGTTTGCAAAGATATTGTTGTTCATCAAGCAGTAGAGAGTGGTAGGTGTAGATCTGACCTCTCAGCTTCCATTGCTGAACATGGCCAGACATGTTCCACTGTGTAGAAAAAAATAAAAGGAAAAGAAACAGAAAAATCAGCCTTATACTGACCAGTTCTGAATGATGAATGTATGCCGACAAGGCAGTTTATCATAGAATAATAGAATACTTTGGCTTGGAAGGGCCCTTTAAAAGTCATCTAGTCCAAACCCCCTGCAATGAGCAGGGGCATCAACTACATCGGATTGCTCAGAATCCCGGTGGGCCTGACCTTGAATGTTTCCAGGGATAGGGTATCTACCACCTCTCTGCGCAATCTGGGCCAGTGTTTCACCACCCTCACTGCAAAAAAAAAAATATGTCTTCTTTATGTCTAGTCTAAATCTTCCCTTTTTTAGCTTAAAACCATTCCCCCTTGTCATATCGCAACAGACTGCTAAAATTTTGTCCCCATCTTTCTTATAAGCCCCTGACAGGTCACAAATAAGGTCTCCCCAGATCCTTCCCTTCTCCAGGTTGAACCATCCTAACTCCCTCAGCCTGTGCTCAAAGGAGAGGTGCTCTAGCCCTCTCATCATCTGCGTGACCTTCTGCTGGACCTGCTCCAAGTCCATGTCCTTCTTACGTTGAAGGGTCCAGAGCTGGATGCAGTACTGCAGGTGGGGTCTCAGCAGAGCAGAGTGAGGTGGAGAATCACCTCCCTCTACCTGCTGGCCACAAAACAGTGTCCTCTACTTGTGTGAGTCTGTGGAGCTTGCACTCAGTGAGCCAGGGGAAACTTCCAGATCTGTATTTCCAAACATACCAAGACCAAGGATGGATCTGGAGACAGAGAAGGCATCAGTCTGCCACGTGGATTCAAGCACTTGTGCTTTGGCAAGGAGCATTTGTTTCAGCATGTATCTGTGCTTACTGCTTATTAATGACCAGTTTAAATCCTCTTCATTCCCAGTTTGACAGCTACTCCCTGGGGTGCCCTGGGAAGCAAGATGGGGTGTTAGGATTCCACTCAGGGAAATTGGATGCTTGAAATTTAAGGGCTGCATGGTGTTAAGATGCAGGCGTCAACATTTTTTGTTGAAAAAAAAAATACAATGAAGCAAAGAAGTCAAATGCTTCTGAATTAATTCCATTTTGGTAATTCAGCCCAGCTAGGCTTCACCTGAAAAATTCAGCATCCTTGGCCTCCTTTATGATACATTTAACAGCAGGGGTCTGCCAGAGATAGCACACTGTCTTCTAATAGGATACCTCATGCCACTGTGGCTGATTCTTCATTAAGGGAACTGATTCCTCTGTGTGATGGCAACCTGCTGCCACGAGGCCACAGTAGGGTAAAACTGGGGTTCAAAGGGAATAGCATTTAAGTACATTAAAATGCACCAAGAAGCAGACCTCACCATCCCTCCCCAAAGTGGGAAGTTAGTCTCCCTTTGCATAAATGTAAGATTTAAATGTGGTGTCAGGGATGCAAAGCTAAAAATTGGTCCTGCATTGCCTCAGGTATATAAAGACAACATATGGTAAATAGGACTGTACAGATACAAGTCCATTTAAAATCCTTTTTGGCAGCAAGACTCAATTGTCATGTTTTGTTAGGTCTGTTTGGTGAAGCAAAGGCAGAGCTTATGCACACATGCAGTGCAACAAAGGGTTTCCTACTATGCCCCAGGAAAACTGACAAACCGAACTACTCCCTAATTGAGTTGTGTTCCAGTGTACTGAAAAATGCAGTCTTTTTAGCAAACGGCTTTAAAGCTAATTAAAGAGCATCTTAGACTATCATAGCTTGTTTTTAAGAATAACGTTATACAACCGTGTTTGCAGTTTTGGCTGGGTGCTACAATGTCTGCCCATAGCAATAGCAAATCATGACATAATCCTTTTAAGTGGTCCAGATATGCTTGATGAGAAAGCCATACCATAAGGCTGGCAAGACAGCTAGTAGATCTCAATTCAAACTCTGCACCATCGCCTCTGCAAGACAAAAGTGGTTCTAAAATACTTGTTTTACAGAATAATTACAGACCTATGTAAAGCAATTTATATCCCAAATGCATTTTTGGGGGAAAAAGGGGAAGCAAAGCTTTGTATTTTTGTAGTATCGTAACAAAAGCTTAGATAATAAAATAAATCATTTGGTTTTCCTCATAAATTATTTGCAGCCTAAATAGTGTAAACCCATGCTGTTCCTCAAGCAAGGCAGTGAACTAGAGAGAAAGCAGAAGTGAAACATGAAGAGTGATTTTTTCCCTTTGTCACACTTAAGAAATGCAAATGGAAAATTAACAGCCTGGCAACCGAGGACACTGCGGTGATGAAAAGGGAATTTTGGTGATTAAAAAAATATCTTTCTAGACCAAAATTCAATAATGCTTTGGATGGCTCTTGCAAATAGAAATGGTGTTCCAATGAACCTCACCCTCCTCCAAGCAGGGAAGCAGGTTAGAAAGCTCTACCAGGTATATTTCTTTAAAGACTGGTTTTGACTGGCTCTGTCCCTCAAGACGACTCAGCCAAATTCCCAGCTGAGATCAAGAATAGGAAGTAATATTTGGTGGCATCTAAAGGAATGCAGTATTGGATTCTACAGGTGCTCACAGTTAGATCACATAAGCAGGACAGCTGGCATATGCAATAGCCCTTTAATTCATTATTCCTTTACCATTTACCCCTTAAATCCAACTTCCACAGTGCTTTAAGAGATATA
>VZTM01023450.1:0-35393 GCA_013400555.1 Jacana jacana | reverse complement strand
ATAGGCAAGTATCTTGGTTTTTTCACCTGTGAGAAAGAAAAGTTCAGCCAGGAACCTCTTGTAGGCTACTTGTTGGATGGACTTGCTGAACATCGCAGTGAAATACCTGGAAACCTGACTGCAGAATCTTGGTACCATTAGCAGTCCTCCTTGAGCGCTTTCAGGGGCTGCAGAAGACACTGTAAGACTGGTGCAAGACAAACACCATCCCCAACAGCAGTTCCCAGAAGGCAAGTGGCTGTCCCAAAGAAAATTACCTCTTCTCCATGTCCCTGGTGGACACAGCATTGGAAAATGGCCAGTGAGATAAAGCTATGCATTGCCTGGCAGGGGATGAGGCTTTTTTCATTCCCACATAGAGATTGGGTAAAGATAAAACAATCCCTGTTTGGAGGGTCACTGGTGTAACTGGTTGTGTTTTAAGCAGCTGCATGGACTAGATTATTTCCTGACGTCCTTTCCATCTCTGTTTCTCTACGATTCTTGTGCTCCATAGAATTAAACACGTACAGAAGCCATTCTGATTTTAAAGCTTTAAAGAATTTGTTATTTTAATGAACACAATTGTTGCCACAGACACAGCGACTGACCAGTCTGCTTTCACCCTGTAGAGCTGTCTACCCAGTGCATGTAAAATGTATGTGGATGATAAAAGATTAACACTGCTTTGAAGTTACTTTAAGGCTACTGACACACATCAATACCCTTTCAAAACTTCAGATAGAGGCCACAAAGACACAATTCCATTATTTACACAACTGAATTTAAAAATCTTAAAATGACACAGCCTCTTTTGGATTTTACTTCTGTTACTTAATGGGCCTCTGGACATAAAAGCATTTTTGGCAGGCACACTGATAGTCATTGAAGTAAAAGACTGATTTAAAATAGCTGATTTTCTTGTCACCACCACCTGCAGCAACACTGCAAAAAAAAACCCCATACAATTCACAGCACACAGGTTGAAGTACCCGATATTTTTTCTTCCAGAGTTTAAAACCCCGGAGCAAAGCTAATTCTCCAGGTACTTCTGCTCTTGGCACACACTCGTGTTCCCACCAGCCCTGGTTCAGGCCCCTGTAGCAGGCTGAAGTAGTAAACACATGGCCAAATAGTTTTGGCCTTGGAGATGAAACCAACAGGGACATAGCAGAAGGGTGATAAAAATCACAGAAAAAAAATCCATTCAACACCTAAGAACTTACATTTTTATTACCCTACTTTTCTAAATGGTGCCCATGCTTTTTCACAGATACCCAATAAGTGAATTCACTGGGTTTTCATACCCAGTGATAATAATATCTATGAGATACAGAGGGAAGCAGAAGGGATAAAATACGGTTATTGTTAACTGTTGAACAGTAAATTCTTCAGCTGTGGTGAGAGAAGGAGCTGGTTGAGTATTTCAGAAGGCAGCTGTTGGATTTGCAAACTGGGCAAGAGGAATGAGCGTGTAGCAGCCAGGAATGCATCTTAAAGGGTTTGTTTGATACAGAGAACCTGCAAACGCGGTGAATGCTGAGCTACACCTGCTCCTTATTATCTGAATTCCTCATCCTTTTACTCTTCAGCACTCCCTCATCACCTGCATGGCCCAACCTGGGTCTTCCTTCACATCCACCGCCGGTGTGACACCGCGCATGAGAGCGGGGCTGCCGGGCCCTTTCAGGTAAGCTCCGGCCCCTCTTTGCCTCCGGCAACCGCAAAGCTTTCCTCCAGCCCCGGTCCGGCGGTGTCCCCGGGCCACTCCAGCCTCTGCAGGCGACGCCGGCGGGGTGGGAGAGCGATGGCAGGGAGACCTCGTCCCGCAGGTGCTGCAGGGCGGCTCGGAGCCCGGTCCCCTCCGCCTCCCCCCGCCGCGGGGGCGNCGGCCGGGCGCGCATCCCTCCTCTCGTTTTCTTCTCCCCGCTCCAAAGTTGAGGGGGAAAATAAAGGGGGGAGAGAGAGGGGGGAAAGCAGAGCAATGGAGCGGTGGCGCTGCGCCAAGAGAAGTTGGCGAGCGAGGCACCTGTTGGTGCCGGCCCGTACCCCCCGGGCGTCCGGCGGCTGTGGGGCGGGGGAGCGGGGGCAGCCCCACCTCTGCCTCCGACAACCACAGACTGCGGTTATCGGGTCTTTTCCTCCCGGTTTGTACGCGCGTCTGTGTGACAGCGGTTCCGAGTTGTTGCCTTTGCGCGCAGAATCCAGCTTGGCGTGTACCGAAACGCTTTTCTGTTCGCATGCACAAATCGTTTAAATTGCAGCTAAGTTCCGGATTTCAGCTCGAGGGCACGAGGATGGGCATTGGTGCTCAACGTATGGATGCTTTAATACGCTGAGAAGCATGGGAATAAATAAATAAAATCATCTTGGTGAATCCAGGTGAATTAAGCTGTTAGACAGGCAGTGTGGTCCTTCAGAAAGTCACAAGCACTGAACATCCATTTCGTATTTTTTCCAGGATCACTCGTTCTATTTGTGCAGACACCTGACTGTATGTAATTAGGTGTTTTTTGCAAAATCCCAGAATCGCCAAGGCTGGGAAGGAGCATTAAGATCATCGAGTCTAACCATTAAATGGAGCGATTTGGATCCAAGTTCGAGCTTTTTGCCAAAAAGCAACACCCACTATTTAGAGGTGCAGTAGGTGCCAGGGAGGCCTTTCTGCACTGTCGCTGCCAGAGCACAGGCTTCAGATCAAGTTGTTCTGTTTCGTTAATGCAATGGGTGTTTTGTCTTGTTCCCTTCCTAAAATCTTCTTCTGAGGGGGTTCTGGGCTCTGCCTTTCAGAAGGTAGCAGTGGACTGTCTAAGAATTGCTTTCATTTAGAGGCATTTCCAGGAAGAGTATGTGTATATATATATATATGTTAAGGAAAACCACTGTGGCGAGGAGGGAAGCATCATTTTTACTGATTTGATGTCTTCCTGGGAACCGGAGTATTCAAAGGAAATTTTGTATGCATCAGATTATTTTCCTGTGGTCCTTCTCGGCATGATCAGTGAGCTCCCTGTGTCCGTCTCTGGTTCCCCAGGCACTGAGTTGAAGTGGAAGCTGCACAGAAGCAGAGGTGCACCAGTGGTGTGTGCCAAAGTTGGGACTGGTGCTGCCCTTTCCCTTGCTATGTTTTCCCTTATTCTTGCTCTCCCGTATCCCACATATATTCTACCCTAATTCTGCGCATTTGGGGAGTCACAAAGCTGTATGCTTTAATCCTTTCAAGAAAGTTTCCTGGATAAATATGTCTTATATTTAGTAAAGGTTACTAATGCAGCAATTTACAGAGAATTATGTGCATTTCTTCCTGATCCTCTGGGTTGATGTGTTATACTTTGTCACTTGTAATGAGGAAAAATAGGATTTTTTGTTGTTTTGGTGAATATGGGGAATCTTCATTTCCTTAGGCAACACCTTTTTAAGGAAGAAAAGTATTTATCCTAAAAACCCTGCAACAGGGAAGGCTATTTGCAAAGCAAGGTTTGCTCTCTCTGGCATGGGTACACATCTCCCGTCCCCGAGGAAGAAGAGGCAGAAGCCTTTTTCATGTTTTCCCCGTCCCCCTCTAGACACCACCACAGCAGCGCTGGGATGGGGACAAGCTGCAAGAAGGTAGTGGTATGGTTACACGCAATACTTCTGTGGCCCAATCCACCTTGGGAAGAAGGGATGGAATACCTTGGAGCTGCCTCTGCCACAAAGCCGTTTTGCAGAGGGGGAAGGTGAGGAGGCAGCTGGGGCTCAGAGCATCTCTCCCAGCAGGGACATGAGGCTCACCAGGTCTACACAACACTGGGCAGGTGGAGAAGCCCACGGCAAGGGGGGAAAGGAGGATATTTGTGTAATTAACATTTTATGAGCTATAAGAGAGGATTTCTTGGGCTCTTATACTGGAGAAAACAAATCCAGTTGTTAGGTCACTGTGGATGCTGCACTTGCCTCTCTTACTCCCATGTCACAGGTCTCTGTACCTTTCTTTCTGAATGGGAAAACCCTTTCCATTCCTGTCAGTGTCACTATTCTAATTTAGATACTGCTTTTCTTCAACCTTTTTGTTTCCCCTGCTCTATCTTTTGTTTTGTTTTGTTTTGTTTTAATTTGGTGGCATCTGTGGTGATGTGGTTCTTTGAGGTGACCCTTAGTAAGAGATATGTGAGAAGAGAATTATTGACATATACTCACTGCTTCTAACTGCTTTTGAGGATGCTCTGCAATCATGCTTACTACATTCCTTGTCACCTATAGTGGGGATTGCATTTTACCTGGTGAATGCCAGGTACATTGTACTTTGTACCAAAATAGGAAGTGCCTAAACTGAGATGCTCAATGACGTAATAACAGTGTTTACACCTCAATTTATTTTCTACAGGATACTGTAGAATGCTTATGTTCCTATGGAATGGGTCCAGTGGAGGGCCATGAAGATGATCAGAGGGCTGGAGCACCTCTCCTGTGAGGATGTGCTGAGAGCTGGAGTTGTTCAGCCTGGAGAAGAGAAGGCTCCAGGGAGACCTTAGAGCAGCCTTCCAATATCTGAAGGGAGCCTACAGAAGAGCTGGAGAGGGACTCTTTGTCAGGAAGTGTAGTGACAGGACAAGGGGTAATGGCTTTAAATTGAAAGAGGGGAGATTTAGATTAGATACCAGAAAGAAATTCTGTACTGTGAGGGTGGTGAGACATGGAACAGGTTGCCCAGAGAAACCGTGGATGCCCCATCCCTGGAAGTGTTCAAGGCCAGGCTGGATGGGGCTTTGAGCAACCTGGTCTGGTGGGAGGTGTCCCTGCCCATGGCAGGGAGGGCTAGAACTTGATGATCTTTAAGGTCCCTTTCAACTCTAACCATTCTATGATTCTATAAGTTGCTCTTGTGCATTAATTTCATCACATCTTTACATTGTTCATCAAGGACCCAAGTTACCTTTGTAGATGTCTTGTGAGACACCACAGATGATCTGTACCTGACAGCCCCTCTGATGTACCCAGGGAACTTACACACACATAAGTTAGGTTAAAGCTTTCAGCCTCAGTGATGCTGTAGTTTGTTATGGTGGCTTAATATCCAGTCTGCTCTCAAGTGCACAGGGTAAAAGCGTAAGGACAGGTGATGCAGTAGCTAACACTGTCTTTCAAGTAAAATTTGGTGCATTTCCTGACCTTATGGTTTCACCCAGTGTATGCAGCTATAGCAGTAAACTGCAGCTTTCACGTTCAGTACCTCCCCTTCTTTTAAGATATCTGCGAGACGGTTTGGGCCTTGGAGGCCTTGAAATCATTTTGTGTGCCAGCTGAAAGATAACTTTAAATGGCCCCTCTGAATGATTTATTTGATGCTGTAGAAAGTATAATATCTTGCTGATAACAATTGTTGTTGTGGAACAGGAGATTGTCAGGTAATATTGCTAACAAATCTGTGCAGTGTTGATACAGCACGAGGGTTTGGATGCCCAGCTTAAGCAGCCACATCTGAACATCTCAGCTGCAGTGGATTTATTAGCTGTGTCATGAAGAACAGCTTTTGGCTGTAACAATTAAATTCGTCGTTAAAATAAGCCTTTTTGCATTGGTGTGTTCATCAGTTGTCGGTTGTGAAAGCTTGGGTGTCCTCTGTTCTGCCAGTGCTCTAGTTGATTTTTGGTCTCACATCTGATCAAAGCCTATTAGCTAGTACATTATTTTTTTTTCCACTTTAAATCCTGATTTGAATTAAAGTAATCCTCAACATTCTATGCCAAAGCTGTTCAACCACTACTGAGTTGTATGACTGGCTCATTTCTGTGTGGTGTTCCTTGATTTCAGAGTGCTCTTGTAGTCTAGGTAACCTCAGAAATAGCCTCTTCTTATAGGCAGAGACTTTCATTTCCAGCTTAAAAGCTTGATTTTTGGGGAGTGCTGAGGACTGGGTCCAGGCTAAGAGCTCTCAGTGCTTTTCAGCAGGGGTCCGAGCTTTGCTCTCGGATGCCCAGTGGTGAGATGTCTTCCCCCCCGGCTTCTGACTTGCTAAAATTAATATCCACTTAACCACCGGCTAAAGCATTTCTGAAGGAAAAAGCTGTAACAATGAAAATTGCATCTGGGTTAATGGGAACAGGGTTGAAATATGTCTTCAACTTAAAAAAATGGAGGTGCGTACTGGGGAAAAACTGGGAAGCTAGAGTAGAAAAAATGGGCTTCAGTATGATAGAAATTGATATAAGCTGAACATGCAGTCATAATGCCAGCTATGTGATTTTCAAGATTTATGTTTGCAATTTAAGTTTTCCTTAAGTGATATCTGTAATTTTGTTTAAAGAAATACATTCCTTAATTTTAATATAAATTTGCAATATTTTTATGATCGGGTATATCTCTGTGCAGTAGAAATATTACTTTAATTGTCAGGTAAATGTTCTGTTCTTTTACATGTAGAACAGGGAAAACCTAGTGAGGGCCTTGGGAGTGTGACAATTTCTGTGGATTTCTTTTTGGGTCTTATTTGTATATAGTTTACATATGAATTATCTGTTGATTCTCTATGTTCAAAAGCTCTTTGTAAACAATTGAGGATTTGAAATATAATCAGTTGAATTAATTATGCTTAGTTTCAATGATTTAAAGTTGTATTTTCATAATGTTAAAAAAAAATCTTTAACACCACAATAGAAATTAAATAGAAGATCCCATGACATTCCTCAGGAGCTAGAGAAACAAATGAGCAAGTTTGGTATAGAAAGAAAAAACATTTAAACAGTAAAGACTATTTAAATCTAATTGGTTTTGTGTTCTGTTTCACTCTTCTAGGATTTCAAGTCTAGACAGTGATCACTCAAGTCACTTTGAGCCTTTCTTTGCATTGGCAGTAGTTCAGGTTGCTTTCCCCACAACAGGGACCTTGAAGAAACCCTATAATTGCCCATTAACCATGTCAGTTTAAGAGCTCCAAGACTGCTATGCCTACATGTTAAATACAAAGTTTTTAGGAGCTGTGTAACGTCTGGAAAGCACTGGAATACACAATAAACTGAGTTTGTTGAGGATAAGTTTGACTTATGCTCATATTTTTCTGATGGCATGGACTGCCTCTATCTATGGTGCAAAACTGGTGTGTGTACAGAGGGTGCGCTTGGCATTTTTTGGACACGCAGCCACCTGAAGAGAGCTGATGGATTTCCAGAAGTACTAGACAGAAGTACAGAATCCTTTAATTCATTTCTAATGAGATTTCTGGATGCTAGAGGATGCACAATTAGATACGCTGTACTCTGCTGTGTCAGCACAGAAGAGCCAGAGTGCAGGATAATCCAGCATCTGTTTTCCCTCTTTGTTCTTTGTGTATTCTCCATCTCAGGGTTCAAGAGGGATTCAAAGTCTTTATTACCTGTGTGCTCTTTCTACAGCAAGGTGATCTGAAGGTATTAGAATCAAGAGGGTGTAGATTTATGGTTTTGGGCTCAAAATTAATCCAGGCTAGTTGCTCCACATGAGCTTGCACGTGTGCCTGTGTGCTGATAAACCTGAATTCATTGCCTAACTCCAGAGAGAGACAGACCTTTCAGTCATGGTCCTACTTGGCAGTGCTGAATGAGATGGTCACCTGAAAGCTTTGTGATTGGTAGAACTGATTTATTCTATTCTACTTTCTTCTTCAAGAAGTGTGATTGCCACAAAGTAAGCCAAACCATGTGGAGAATCAGGATTTAAAGATACGCGAACCTTTTCTTGTCAAAAGCTGCCTTGATTATAGTCTAAGACCTAAGACAAAACCTCTTTGATCCATAACATCAAACGTTAATAATGTTAGCTAGGAGGACATAGGCATTCTCTTACATGATCAGTTCAGGGGTCACATATGTAGAGCATAATAGGGCACTGACCATTACTCCACCAGTAAAAGTAGAGTACTTTTCCAAAGGTTAAAGTAATTTTCTCTGGCATTCTTTGATTTGTTCAAAATGGCTTGACCTATAATAAACAGAACCAAGAAGCTGAAAGACCAGATCCAAGTTTAAGTGAGGATGTTTCAGATGCTCAAAGTACAAGCTTACGTTCTGATGTCTGGCTGCGGTATGGCACAGCCACAGGGACCAGCTGTGTAATCCAGATGTTGCAGAAATCCTGTTCTGTGTGCGGAAATCAGTGGTGTCCTCATCCAGGGTATTGCTAGCAGTTAAAGTGAGAATCATTTTCTGGAGAAACCTTTCTGCTAGCTGCTTGGTGCAACTGCGGTAGATTTCTACTGGCTGGGTGTGGTGGACGTGAGGACTCCCTGGACCTTTCTTATGGCTGCAGTAACAGTGCGTACTGCATTTCCAAGTCTTGTATAGCAGAAACTTCTGTGCCAACAAAGCTTTTGAAAATCCTGCGGAGATTTGGGCATACTGGTTTTGTTAATTGTTGATGCTGCACTTTGGAGGAGGCTGTTGTTCCAGGATTGTGCTTGTAATTGCTGTCAAAGATGCTAAAAGCAGTGGTTCGAATCCAGCAAAACGCATAAGCACTTACTGCACTTGGAGCACGTGTATATTGTTGCAGTAGCATCAGCAGGACTGTCTACTTGCTTAAATGAAATATCTCAAAGCCTGGCACAAATGGGGCAAGAATACTTTGCAGTTCATGGGAAAATGTCCTAGAAGAGCAAGAGGAAATCTACTATTGGTCATACTGTTCATCCAGGGAAGTCTGAGACTGTGTTTTCAAGTCACTATATTTCTCCCAATTAATAGTGTGACCAATTTCTCATAGGAGCTGCTGAATGCTAGAAGAGGAGGATGTGGTAGGAGGGAGATAGTAGGGAAGGAAGAGTTGGATGTGAGTTATGTGGTGCACGTATTCATGCAGTGTAGTTCTGTGCACCCTTGCATAGGGAGGGTTAGAAGGTACTTGAAATGATATCTTTGTGTTTCATGGGTCAACTAACTGTGAGATTAATCCTGTGAAGTGCTGCTTTTTTTGTTTTTTGTTTTTTTTTTTAATCAATTACATGATTTTCAGCAGGTATAAGCTGAAGATCTCACAAAGGGAGCAGATCTCGTGCCTTTCCATCTTTGTTGAATGTGGAAAGAAGGTTTGTAAGATTACTCCAAATGAACACATTCATATGCATCAATTCATTGATGAGATTGGGTGGGGGTGTTTTTAAGTTTTGTTGGAAATGGGGTGTATGCTGGCCATTAGGAAGCCAGTTTCACCATTTAACTGCTCCTAACCTTATTCCCATAGCAGGCAAAAGCCAAGCAATTCCAAATGATTCAAAGGGTTGCATGTGGTTTAGCAAAGCAGCGTGGTGCTTTGATGACCACTGGTATACCATCAAATTAAGTCATTGATCAAAGAAAACATCAGAACATTCAAATGAAGCACAGTGATGTGGAAAGCAGAAAATTAAAACAGCAACCCAAGTAAAATCAGCAGTGACCAGCTCTGTTAGCTTACTACTGTCTGCTGGGACTTACTTTCCTTGAAGGTATTTTCTGTCATGAATTGTGTTGTCTGCCTAAGCTGGTGAGGTCTGTTGGAGGCCTCTGTCTGTTGTTTTGGCAGGCTTCTTGGTTTGATGAGTGCAATATCCTAAAAAGGATTAGTGTTAACCTCTTCTACTGTACATAAGGGTGGTGATTTTTAAAGATATATTTTGAAACAGTGAGGGTTCTCTGTTGTTTTGAGTGGATACATACTCAAGGGTAAAGGGAAGGTCCTTAAACTGATTGTAAACCAATGATAGCCATGTCACCCATTGATGGCTTGATCCACTTCTCATACTGGTGGATACATCAGGAGTTGCTCCACTTCCATGGAGTAGCAGCAGGATCAATGCAGTGGCAAACGTGATCCTGACTACATGTGCAAGTTGTTAGCATTTGGGTACAAAAAGGGTCAGAATGAAGCGAGTGAACTCCTTGCCATCTATTTTGAAGGTGCTGAGTGTCCATGGTCTGCTCTCGTGTTCCCTTTGGTGCTGCAGTGAACAATACCTGTCTCTACACTGAGCACGGAATAGGAGAAAAAAAACATGCCCAGCTGTGGTGCCAAGACCAGGAGCACTGAACTCTTCTTGAATGTATGCTCTGTAGCTTTGGAAGGATTATGGGGAGCAGAGACAACACCGGGTAGAAGATCTTTCCTCTCAAATATGACCATGTGGTGTGTACACAGCAGCCAGAACGGATGCTGTCAATGGTAGTCTCTACCCACCATTTCTCTTGCCGGCTCACACACCCACACGATGCTTTCAGGTCTGTCTCACAGCACTGGCTGTTTGCAATGACACATACTTTTAGGCTGCTTCTTTAGTCTTTCTATTCTGGAAACTTAATTCCACGCTCCTTGTAGCTGCCAGAACTAAAACCTGCCAAGCAGCAGCTAATTAGAAAACACGAACATTACAGTCCCTTCAGAAAAGCTCAGTGCCTCTTTGCAGTAGGCTGTGTTGGATACAGAATCAATTCTTTTTGTTTTGCAAATAGATTATCTCCAGTTTGGAAATATTTTTAAAAAATTAAAAAAAAACAAAACAAAAAAAAGAGATAAGCTTTTAATCTTAGCTGTTTGGTTTGGTGGTTTTGTGTGTGGGGTTGATTTTGTTTTGGTTTGTTTTCAGTTTTGCTTATAAGCATTTCAAATGCTAGGAAAGGAGGAGAAGTCTAGGAATGAACCATGCACAGCTAAAACAAAACCAAATTTCTATTGATTTCCACTGTGTTGTTTGGGTTTGGTTTTTGTTGTTGTTGTTTTTGTTTGTTTGTTTGTTTTGCAAAATATGGGAAGATGTGCTGAACCTTGAGATGTGCTGGGTTCCGGGACTCATAAAAGCTACCAGCTCCACGGAGTCATTGCGTGGAAGTAGAAAGGACAGTGGTGTCTCCCTGGCTCACCTGTAAGGGGTTGAGGTGTACATCCAGAGAGGAAAAAGTAATAATGAAACTGATAAGGAAGCAAAAATGTTAAAATGGAAAGGTTTAAAGGTTTTCTGAAATTGTGGCTAAACCTGAGGACTTGGAGAAGCTCATAACACTTAAGTTCTTGTAGTGCCTGATTAAATGTATGCTCAAAGTATGTGAATAATCCTCTGAATTCCACCTCTAAATGAAGTATGGGTGAAAGGCTGAGAGGTGAGGAGCAACAAGCACAAGCTGGAACACAGGAAGTCTCATTCAAATATGAGGAGAAGCTTCTTTCTGGTGAGGGTGACAGAGCACTGGAACAGGCTGCCTGGGGAGGGTGTGGAGTCCCCTTTTCTGGAGACCTTCAAGCCCCTCCTGGATGCAGTCCTGAGTAATGTACTCTGGACAATCCTGCTCTAGCAGGGGAGTTGGACTAGGTGGTCTCTAGAGACCCCTTCCAACTCTGACAATTCTGTGATTCTGTGAAATGCCTTGATAATCTGAAATAAGTGGCAAAGCATGTTGAGGTATCATAGTAGCTTTTCTTTAGAAATGAGCTCTACTAGAAATAAATTAGATTGTTCCTTTACTCTCTCTCTGCCTTCTACGCTTGGTAACTTTTTCTGGACTCTCCTCAGGGCTTTTTGCCCACATGTTCTCTTAGAAGAACATTTCATACACACATGGAATGCAGGTCGTCTGTCCTTTTTGGGTATCTTCTTTCTGTGTGTCTCGCATCCTTCATCCTTTCTTCTTGTAAATTGTTTCAGATGCTGTAGCTGGACCAGTTCAAGTCCAAAACCCACAAAGATCTAAGCTTAGGTCTGGAAGATGAGGGCCAAAGGGTAAATATACCTTCTCTTCAGGGGCAGGAGATGAAAGTGGAACAGAGCCGCAGACTGAAAGTGTAAGTTTAGTAAAAAGAGTGAGTGGTGATAGATGTAGAATCTAGGTGCTCAGGAATGGAAATGTCACCTCTTCTGCACTGTTTCATGTTTTGGTTGCTCTCCAGCTGGAGCAGAACAGCTTAGAACCTTAACTTCAAAAGTTCCAAGCCTTCTTCTCTGGGTGCTGAGCCTGGCAGTAGTCTGGTAGAAAAACATTGAGAATTTGTTCACAGACTCCTCTCTTTGTCCTATCATATTTATCCTCCCACATCTGTAGGAAGACTTTATCAAATATGTGGTTATTAACATTAAGGCATGGCAAGCAGTTGCCCTGTAATACCAACCAGGCTGTGGAATGGTTCATTCTGCATTGGTCTCTGTGCCATCTGATTGAGCACGCTGTGAAACTGTGCAGATGGGCAAGGCAGTGAAATCCTGCACTGATTTGTTGACAGGGTGGCAGATGTTTTATTCTCCTGGTGCATTCTCTGGCATTTCTCACAGACGTGGAACAGAAGCAGGAGAAACTAAATTGCTGTGCTCTCTCTCCCTTGTTGTCTAAGGTAGTTTTGCAGCTCATTTCTCCTGTAATCCTATGTAGTGTGAGAAGAGGTATGCACCTCCTGACTTCTTGTATGACTCTGATTTACACTCTCTTGGATAACCTTCTTTATGCAGCCTGCTGTAATTCTCATGGTGCATCTCTTCTTTATCACTTTAATGTACTTAATACCCTTAATGGTGCTTTAAAGATGAACGTTTGGATGACTAAATAAAATATGCTGCCTCTAAAACATTTGTATTCTGACCTCTGGTCTGCACAGTACATAGCTGGCAGAGGAGGAGGGCATGGAGAAGACAGAAGACAATGTGCTGATGTAAGCTGTTGTCTAGGGTGCCACAAGCAGCAACCCCTTGCTGTTCCTTAAAGCCTTCAGGTACCAGGATGTGCTGCAGGGAATGCTGAAGAAGTGAAGTGGGCAACAGCTAGCAACGGTACTTTTGGCCAAGCCCTGTCTTCCTTGAGCATGCAGCATGGAGTGATTTGAATTGATGTAGAGAATGCTGGCCAGCTCAGGGAGCCAGCTCATTATTTCTAAAATTGTTGGCTTTGGAAATGGCAGTTATTTTAAAAATCTTGAATTCAGTTCTAAAGGAGAATAAATGGAATGAGAAGGGTCTCTTCTGAAACAAAAGTTGGTCTTTTCTTGCCACCTGATATTTGCCCTTAGAAAACTAATCACATAGTTCTATACTATAAGTTTAGCCTTCCCTCAGCAAGAGTATAATTTCAAGGCAAACATAATTTTTTAGTGCTGGCTTGTTTAATGGAATAAAAAAAAATCCATGCCTTGTATAGCACATAGGCTATCAGGTAATTCAACTGGACTCCACCACATCCATGATATGTTTTTTACAGTATTGTGTACCATTTAGGGTATGTATTAATTTCACATAATCACAGATTCAGGTTGGAAAAAACACTTGGGATCAAGTGCAGTCATCAGCCCTACTCTTCAGAGTTCTCCCCTATACCATATCCCTCAATACCACATCTAATCAACTCTTGAACACCTTCAGGGATGGTGACTCAACCACCTCCCTGGGCAGCCTATTCCAGTGTCTGACCACTCTTTCTGTGCATTTTTTTCCCTAATATTCAGCCTAAACCTACCCTGTTGAGGCTTGCAGCCATTCCCTCTTATTCCATCGCTAATTACCCATGAGAAGAGACCAGCACCAACCTCTCTACAATGTCCCCTCAAGTAGTGAGTCTAGCAGGTGTTCTTACTGAAGTTTGGAAACCTGAAACTGTCAGATTCTGCACCGTTTCAGTAAAGTTTGACCAGCTGGCAGCGCAGAATGTGCTTTTTCCCCCAAATAAAGCAACATCTCTCCGAGCACTGCTTTTGACAGAAACCCTGGTGTTGGTTTAAGAGTAATACAGCTTATGTATAACTCTTTGCCCGAGGACCTTACTATGCTCCTGTCAGTCCTAGTAGCCATCCTGTTCACCGCTTGTCTGGCAGGAGGAGCAGAGCGGTGACAACTGAGGAGATGCTGCAGCTGTCACACCTATTTACAGCTTCTCAGGCACTGACATGAAGAATAAACAAACACGGTATTCATGCAGTTGCATAGTTAGCAATTTATATTTCAAATCAGTCACTTGAAAAATGCCAAGGCATAAATAAAACAGCTGTCAGCGCTTTCTGTGCGGTTTGCAACCTAGTGTTTGACCCGAGGGTTTCCCTCGGTTTCTGTTAATTTAATATTAGGAGTTAAGGTAAAGGCCACGTTTCCCCTCTGAGTGAAGTTGTACCAAAATGGGTATGGCTCTCCAAATGCAGGAACATACTGGTTCTTGTCCCCTGCTGTTGTTTCATTCCTTGATCTTATTACCCACTCTGCAGTGATGAGTAACTATTTTACATGTAGTCAAGTGAAATTTACTGTAAAAAGAAAAATAAAAAAAGGCTGAGTGAATTAATAGTTGAGCAAATGTTTAAAGAAATACCAATTAGAGATTGCTTTCTTGTTTTGTTTGAAAGCACAGAGGGGAAATCAAAATTGAAAATATAAACATTTTTTCTTTAATAGCCAAGAACCAAACACTTGAGCTCATTCCTTCCAACATTGCATCTCCAGAAATGTGGTTGTGAAAGTGGCTGTATTTTGGCACTAAATTTCTATTGAAATCAAATGATGGCTGACAGTAGACCAATTGTAAACAAAGGGATAAGTCAGGAAAGTTGAGAAGATTGAAATTTGTGGTCTGTTGTTGGGGCTGGAGTGGAACTATCCCAGATGACACAAGGAGGGTGAGCCCCTAATAACCCATGCAGGCACGGTGTCTGGGGACATGGAGGTTGCGCTCTCATTTTCCTTCTGTCTCTGCTGTGGAGGGGACCATACAGAACAAGTATCTCATGGCAGGAGCTGTATTTTTGGCTTGGAGATGAGAGCAATTGTCCCTTGAGCATAGCAGCTTTGTTACACAGTGTGATTGTTGGTAATTGCCTCTCAGCAGCTGGCTCTCGGAGCTGTGCTCCAGTACAGTGACTGCTACAGGGGGCTTTTGCAATAAGGCTGACCTGTGGGCAGTGTTCTTAACTGGGACTTACTGGTTCCTTGTGGTCTCACCTACTGGCCAGTTTCTGAACTATGTGGGAAACAGAGTGATTACTCTTCCTTTACTGCCCACTCCATCAGCTAGTACCAAATAAGTTGGGTGCTTGTCTCTTAAAACTGCTAAGGGATGTGTTTATTCCATAACTTAAAAGCATCATGCTGTGTAGGATCCTGCACACGAATGTGGTACCTCCTGATGTGGTTCCTGCTGGTTCGTCAGAGCAGAGCTGTGCCTTTCTCTGGAGGCACTAGAATGTAGCTTACAAAACGCAGCAATCTGCATGTTTGGGCTTTTATTTCTCCTACTTATATTTTTCCTGCTGTTTTTCTAAATAATCATAAAGCAGGCTTGCTTTTGTGAGTCCAGGGATCCCCTCAAGCAGCATAACTCCCATTCATCTTTCAAACATGCTACCATTTTTACTTCAGGAACATTTATTTAATATACACTGTGAGCTACGTTTATTTTTATAGGTCCAAATTCAGCTGTGGGCTGTGCTGCCCAAACCTAGCAATGGATTTAGGTTGTAGCAATCAGCAGCAATAGCCTGACTTCTCCAGAACTGGATTTTTTTTTTTTTTATTATTATTATTTTTTTTCTTTTAAAATCTATTTCACAGAATCCACTCCACTCAATAGCCTCCGAATCTGTTCTTTGGAAAATGTGACATATTCACAAAGAGGCAGGTTGATGGGAACAATAGCTGTTAAAAGGCAGGAGGCAAAGCAGCGGTAAGGGCATATGTGCATTCACATCATGTAAACCTGACGCCTACCAGTGGGAGCCTGCACGAGCTCTCCTCCCTGCCTGGGAAAGCCCTGCAGCGACAGGATGCTTCCTGACCTTATTGCCACTTAAGGACAGGGTTGGCCCTGGCTGTATTACCAGTGTGCGGGAGCAGACGGCTTCCCTCTTTGCACATCCCGGGCAGAACGGTGGCCCTTGAGCACCGAGGAGCATGTGGGGAAGGAGGAACGGGTGGAGGGTGGCACCACTCTCCTGCTTTCCATCTGCCACTGCCCACCAGCAGGGCTGCCCTCATCTGCCAGAGCGGGAGACTTTATCTGAAGAGCAAAAGGGAGAAAGGGTGTTTGCTGTACAGTCAGTCCCACGTGTTGTTCAGGGGACTCCTCAGGTCTGCAGCTCTGTGCATGCATATCCAATGCTTGATGCTGAGGGCAGCCATAAAGCATCAGTGGGAATAAATACATGCCTTGTCTCTGTGGCCTGCATATGTCCAAGGGAAAACAATGCCCCATGTTAAAATTGCACATGCCGGAGACATCTCGTAAAGCTGGGGGACAAAAAAGACACAGGAATCAAAAGCAGATGTAAATCCGCTTGCTATTGCCATCTTCCAGGCGCTCTAAGGGGGTGCTTTATCCATAGTCGCTGCTGCTGCAGCATCGGCAGTGTGAATGCAGCAGCACAGTCCCTGAGCAAAAGGCAAATTACCCTTGTACAGACTTCTGGAGAAAATAACAAGTGACTGATGGGCATTCTGCTGTTTAGCTGAATGCAGAGCAAACTAGGAGTGCAGTGAAGACTTAGAAACCTGAAATGATTAACCATAGAAACAAGCTATTGGATTTTTTTTCTAAGTCTCTGGTATTTCCCTTGTCTATCTCAATTAGTTTCCTGATTTCAAATGAGGACCATTTATATCATACATAAACCTTTATGCCAACCATTTCATCCATCATTTTGTGTTTCCCTTCAAAATCTCATCTCCTAATGCCAGCTGGCCTACAATGACCTCTTCCATTATCCACTTTACAGATTTCAGGGATGGCTTTTCCTGTATATCCCCTCAACCTTGCATGTAGTTTCTCAGAGACAGGAGAGCTGCTTTATTGTTTTTTTTCCCAGAATACATTCTGAAAACTGTCCTTTTTTAAAGTCAGCAAAATTCTGGGCAATGGGTGGACTGCTGGTGCCTGTAACCTTCTAGTTGTAGTTTTGTCTCATGGCCTTCTCCCATTCCTTTATTCTTGGGTTTTGATCTAGGCCTTTTTATTTCTTTGGGATAGTTATATTTAACTAGAATTATTAGTCCCTAGAGTTAAAATGAAAAAAGTGAAACATTTTCAAATTGCAAGTATTAAAATATTCAAGCCATTGAAGATAATTTTCAAGGAATTTTACCTTTTTCTCTGCATCTGTGGAGGAAACTAGCATGCCTGTATTCCTATATAGGCTTCCATTAATGTCTGAAGGCTGTTGGCCCTTCAATGATCCTCCCAAAATGTTCTTTATAGTCACTGTCTGTTTATCATCCTGCGACTGGGTGCCAGGTCGGTGTTCCTTTTTCTTCTAAACAATGAATTGGGTTACACAGCAGCCCAGTACCATCCTGGGTGCATCTTATTTTGGGCAGCCCTCTTCAATGTCCTTCGAACTATGGGTAAAGCCAAACAAATAAAGAAAAATCAATAATAAAAAAAAGATCAATTAGTTTAAATAACTATGTGGGATAAACAGAGAACAACTTTTAAAGCTGCTAACAGTGCTGATAAACCTTGTTAGTCCTTCAGTTTTAGTGTTCTCATCTCAGCAGTGATGCAAAGGCTCTCTCAAATCAGTGAAGCCAACAGAAAAGAGTAATTGCTTTGTGGATATCCTAATTTGTGCAAACTTCATTTCGCTGCAGCAGTGTGAGTTCAAATGCTGCTTCGTTCAATTGTCAGGCAGGTCTCATGAGCACCCAAATCAGCCCTGTGAGTGGGAAAGGGCAGCGTGTTTGCATCTGTTCTCAACTCCCTGCTGGTGTCTCTTCTATCAATGCGGCATTTTTTGTCACTAAGACAAAAATAATCTCATGTTATTGTGTATGCATCTGTTTTCATTCTGGGATTTCAGAAGCATGCATTTAGAGACAGCTTTTGTGTATTGGTTCATTATAAGGACTCTATTTCAGGTTTTTAGTTCTTGTTTTGGATTTTCCATGTTGTCACTGAGATGACAGTTATCGTCCTACATGTACGTCAAAGGGGAATAAAGATTTTTTTTTTCCCCTTTTCCAGGCCATCTCTGACGAAGCAGTAATTGTAGCTTTTCTGTAACTCCTCAATCCATCTTTGAAATCAAGTCCTCTGAGCAGCAAGTTCAGTGCAAGCAGTAGGAGTTTGCAGTTGGCTAGGTGAAAGCTGAGGTGGTCTGACATGTTTTCAGCATGTGCACCAGTCCTGAGGATAGGAATCGCATGTCTGTGCTAGCTCCATGTCTTTGGAGAGGGTAGAAAAAGCCCAGGAGCAGGAAAGAAATGAGGGTGTCTAAAAAAAGAGGTGGCTATTGAACTGGTCAGCACCTTTGTGTTACACGTCAGATCTGCTTGGAGTGGTTTGGGTCCAGTAAGCATCGGTCTGGTTTAGATTAATTTCTTTTCACTTTCAGTATCTTCATAGCAAAAAGAGGCAGATTTTATTCACCTGGAATCATGGTACAAAAAAAAAAAAATCAGTTTGGCTTTTATTAAAATTACAGTTAGTCTTTCTGGTAGCTTCTTTTCCTTCGCACCTTTTTCACTTGACAGAACAAGATGGCCAGCAGGGTATCATCTGGAAGAAACTTTCTCAAATGTGCCTTTCGTGCTTACTCATTTCTCAGCTGCGAAGACTAGTGCATCGGGGTTGCCCACAGTATTTACATTTATACTGTGATACAGTGCATTATTCTTAAGGTCATAGACCTCCTGCTTTGACATGAAAAACATCTTTTCCTTATCTTATTCAGCACTTTGTGTACAAATGTTTGATTTTTTCACTGAGAGATGTTGTTAATAGCAACTGAGGCTTTTATCTTAGTAACACCATTAATCAACAAAAGATCACAGCAACCTTTTGAGAAAGTAGAGTACATCAATATCCCTGTAATTCACTACACAGATGTCAAACTTTCTGTGCACAAAATATCTTGTTTGCATTTCTGCAAAGGAAACAAGCATGTCATCATCTAAATTACAGCCTTTAATGAAAGCTTAAAATGAAAATAATATGGATGAGTTAATATTTTAAGGCTGTCAACTCATTCTTGGTTCATCTTGTTCTGTCTCTGGATGCCCAAGAACAGCCACTGCTGCATTTTATTGCTTTTTCTACTCTCGTAGCTAGAGATCAACAGGGGTCAGCTGTGCACTTTTCAGCTGCAGAATGCAAGGCAACCTTTGACCAATATCACTCATGATCTAAGCAATTGAGATGGATCAGACAGGAGAAAAGGTATCAAGTAGAGGAATTGGAGCACTAAGGCGAAATAGTCCTGGATGAAAAAAAATCATGGAAATAGAAGTGTAATGGGAGCAGAGAAGGAAAGATGAGAGTGAGATGGGAGAAAGGATACCACATAAAATGTGACTGAATTGCTGATAATAGAATCATGGAATATCTCATGTTCGAAGGGACACATACAGATATTCCGTGCTCCTTGAAGGACCACGTAAAACTAAACCATATGACTAAGAGCATCGTACAAAACTCTGACAAGCTTAGTGCCAGGACCACTTCCCTGGGGAGCCTGTTCCAATCATCCATCACCCTCTTAGTGAAGAACCTTTTCCTAATTTCCAGTCTGAATTTCCCGTGAGAGAGCTTTAGAGCTTTATTCCTTTTCTTTGTGTCCTGTAGCTGGTCACCAGAGAGAGATCAGCACCTACCCTTTCACTGCCCCACCCTGAGGAAGTTTTTGACTGCCGTGGGGGCACCCCTGCAGCCTTCTGTTCTCCAAGCTGACCCTCAGCCACTTCTAAGTTTGACCTTGAGGCTTTTCACAATCTCAGTCACCCTTTGCAGAATCACAGAATGATACGGGGTTGGAAGGGACCTCTGGACATCATCTAGTCCAAGACCCCTACCAAAGCAGGTCATCCTAGAGCAGGTTGCACAGGAACTTGTTCAGGCGGCTTTGGGATGTCGGCAGAGACTCCACCACCTCTCTGGGCATCCTGTTCCAGTGCTCTGCCACCCTCAAAGTGAAGAAGTTCCTCCTCATGTTTAGACAGAACTTCTTATGGTCAAGCTTGTGCCCATTACCTCTTGTCCTGTCACTAGGCACTACTGAAAAAAGACTGCCTCCTTCATCTTGACACCCACCCTTTAAGTATTTATAGGTGTTGAACAGACCACCCCTCACTCTTCTCCAGACTAAAAAGACCATAAATTCCTCAGCCTTTTCTTTAAAAGAGATATTCCAGGCCCCTAATCCTCTTTGTGGTCCTCTGCTGTATCCTCTCCAGCAGTTCCCTGTCCTTCTTGAACTGGGGAGCCCAGAACTGTCACAGTACTCCAGATGAGCCCTCAACAGGGCACAGTAGAAGGGGAGGATGACCTCCCTGTATCTGCTGGTCACACTCTTCTTGATGGAGCCCAGGATGACATTGGCCTTCTTGGAAACAAGGACACATTGCTGGCTTATGGTCATCTTGTCAACCAGGACTTTTTCCTCAGAGCTGCACTCTCGGTTTTACTTTTTTCAACATGCCCAACCTGAATAATTTGAGTAATATTAGCTATGTCCGCTGGTCTTCACTGCTTGATAGTAAGGCTGTTTGCTCTGGCACAAGTCCTTTGGGGAATGGCAATTTTCATTTTCCTCTAGCTTAACCCCAGGGAACCCAATGGTATAAAGAATTTACATGAGGCAATTACCTCTTGTAATAAGGCCCTTTCCCCTGCTGTAGCCTTATTGTAGCCAAAACACGTGGTGTTTTCTGACAAGAAGAATGAGCACGCCCTTGTGTTTTTGCCTCTTGGTGAAAAGTGTTCAACACCAGCTTTTGGCTCTAATAGATGTAGGAGACAACTTGGTAGATGTTGAATTTGTTCAGTGTGGAGAAGAATGTGTTCATTAGGACCAGTAAAACAAGATACAGGTGGGAACAATTAAAAATTAATATCAGAATATCACTAGTGCATTACCAATCAAGGCAGCTTTGGAGTTAAAGGTCAGATGAACACTGTTAATCCTTCAGAGATTCATCAGCTGATCTTGTGGTGGACACTGAACAAGTGCAGAAAACCCTGAAGAGTTTACAATTGAAGCAGACAAGATAATGCAAGAAGGAGCTTTACATTTGAATCAGAGGGAAGGATTAAAGTCCATAAGATCCATAAAGAAAATTAGTTCCACTTTTTTTTTTCCTGCTTCATAATCAGATTTGTAACACAGATCTTGTTGTGACACAGATCCTGACTGCCTCATTTTGCTGCTGTTCTCTGCACAAGAGCAGATTCTTTCTCAAATCCCATTGACTTTTCACAGGCTGAGATCACTTGGCAGCCAGGGCTTGGTTCTGAGTAATAAATGAGGATTTTCTTGACCCAAGATGGACTGTGCTTTTCATCAAGAGGTGCCAGTCCATTCTGAAGGCAGATGCGACCCGGTGGTATTTCCCATTTCCTCAGTAATGTCATGCGCTCTAATGCTTTCTAGAAACATTTTTTATCTTTTTATTTTCTTTCATTTTCCCCCTTTTTCTCCACCAAGTCAGCAACACCCATCTCTATTTAAGCTGTAAGAACAAGAAGCTGCTGCTCAAGAAGCTGCTGCTAATGAAATTGGATGAAACAAGGTTAATGACAGCCAAGCTGCATAATTCTCGAGCTTCATTTTGATTATTTCTGGTACGAGCTGGGAAGACCCAAGCTTGAGAAATGCAGCCTTGGACTGGAGAATGCATGTATTTGTTTCCTATCTCATTCTTCATAGATCTTGCAGCAGAAAGCTGAAGGTGACCAAGGCCCACTGTAAAATCTTGCAGGGCTCATATCTGAAGTAATTAGACTCCCTTAAATTTCTTGGGAGATGGCTTACTCTGGGCCAATGTGAAATACAGAAGGTGTAATGTGACTTCCCAACAGATTGCCTTCCCCTGCATGTATTTGTGATGTACCCCTCCCTTCTGTCCCTTGCCTATCTGTGTCTGCCTTCTTGTGTCGCTGACTCCACTCCTATTATCCTTTTAGCCGCAGGTGATGATCCAGAAACTCAGTAAAGAGGAGGAGCACACTGTGGCTTCCCAATCCACAGTCAGGAGGGCCATTCCTTTTACATGCAGAGGCCATAACAGGCACCAGCACAGTCTAACGACTATTCCTCTTCCTGAAACTGCGTGGCACAATCTAATTCTCTTATTTCCATCCCAGTATCTAATATCCCTGTTGGACTAAGCAGGGTGTTGGATTTTGTGCATATTCTTTAGTTGTGTCTTGTCAGTTTTGCCTGGAAGCGAATAAACCCTGCAGCCCTCTGAAATCAGTGACATGATTGTGTATGACAGTCATTAGTGGGCGAAACAGAAATCTGTCTGCGAGCATCTGTTTTGAGGGAACCAAATATAATTAAAGTTTAACCATGCTGCATTTGCTCTTTTATTTACTAGGACCCAGTCCTCCTCCTTAGGGATCACAGTCCCATTTCTCGTGGTCCTTCCGAGGAGTTTGACTTGTTTGACTTGCTGCTTCTTGTCGTTTCATTTAGGTATGTTTTGTATCACAGGCTGGGACAAACAGGTTTGTTCAAAATTCACTTCAGGGTAATGAAACTCTACCTTCTTAAATATCTTCAAGATTTTCCCAAGGGGAGTCCTTTCTGGTTCCAGGTTGTTCTGAATGGGCAGACTCTACACTGCTACTCTTTCTAATGTAAATCAGGTGAAAAAATGGCAGGTGTGATTTTTTTTTTTTGCTTCTAATTCCCTCAAAAGGATGTTTTATTATTGCACCAAATGTCAATTTAAAACTTATGTGAAGAAGAGACTTGGGTTCAGTGACTCCAGTGCTTTGATTTTCTCATGCTTCTAGCAGGATATGCCAGGCATAGGTAAAGGATATCTGATGGCCATTGGTTGCCTACACTGCCTTGGCTTTTGGTATAAAGAGCCCACTGATAATTCTAATTACTAGTTATAGTTGTGAATTAATTATACTGTAGTCAAAGTGCCTAGGCAAGAGTGGGACCTCTCTGTGGCAGGCTTTGTGTAAACTAAAAGGAAATGAAACTGCAGTGGAACTGAAATGTTTTGGAAAAACAAACAAACCAAAACCAACAAACAACTGAACTTTTATGAAGAAGTAAGAATAACAGAAAAAGAGATGAAAGAAGCACAGAGAGATGGAAGTTTCTGAAGGAAGTGACTCAGACAATAGCAAGGATGCAAATAAGTCTCTAGATGAGCACCAACCTTCTTGCCCATGGCGCCCAGTGTGTCTCAAGCTATTCTTTTCCAATTGGGTGGCTGTCTATGGTCACTAGCGTTTCTGCTTTGAAGCCAGCATAGCTTTTCCACTGGCTTCTACACACTCTCTAGATTGTGCTGTAATGGGTTGTGGTTTGGAATTGGCCTGAAACCACATCATATTAATTTCTTAAATTTGGTTTGTTCGTTTCACTGACTTGTATTCATACCAGCAATCTGGAAATAAAAGATTCAAGAGAAATTTGCACATTTCCCACACAGGCCAAGCCTGAACGATTTATTTTTTTAGTATTTTGTAATTTCCCACTTCTCTATCTCGCTTTTCCTGAACTGAGCTGGAGCTTATTTTTATACACTGCATCTCTCAGCTGGGCAGTCGTCTTGTATCAGTGTAGTACATCTTCTCACTTACATTTCCAGGCTGCTGTTTGAGCAACAGGATGGATTAAATGTGTTTTTATTCTGTAATTAATTCTGTGCACTTGCCAATAAATAAATAATGTCTTTCCTTAACTTAGAGGAACTCAAGTAATGGTAAATCACAGATGAAAGGAATTATGTTCTCTATTAAGGATGTAAAGCAGGGATTGATTGTGTACAGTCTGTCCAGTCAGGGAGAGTGTTACAATATTATGGCATGGTTTCCAGTTTATTTTCAAGGAAGAACTGGATGAGGTATTGAATGTGCTGGGAGGAAAGCACTCAGAGCAGCATCTGTGCTTCTACAGAGTGCAAAGATCTTACTTTGCCTAGGAGAAACTTTGCATGAAAGGTTTTCTTGAGCTGAGGCCTACCAACAAATACATGGAAAGCATTGATTTATTTAGAATGTTTTAAATTTTCTAACTTGACCTCATTTTAACTTGAGGAAACATGGCCATCTGTTTATTATGGGCATCTATTTGTTATTTGATGTTGCTTTTATCCCTTTGATTGTTTTCAGCGGATAATCATTCATATTTCAAAAGGACTCTTGCTTTGCAGGGTACTTTCAAAATGACAAAGTGGAGAATTACTCTAAAGAAATGCTAATTTCTTTTGAAAAACCCTCCCCCCCTTCTCTGCTGTTGCTTGTATTATTAGTTTATTGATTTAAGATGGGTTTGTGTTGATCAGTTTGGATGTATGTGCATCTGTCATGTTTTTACTGCAACTCTAAAGCAATTAATGTAATAATGGAAATAGGAAATATGTTCCTACCAGCACCTAAAAAGATAAAAGTTTCTCGTATAAACTTGCAAATGAGCAGTGTGTGCACCCCCTCAAGGTTACAGACTTATGTTCCCATATATTGCCAGTGGAGAGCAAAAGGTGTCTTCCCAAAGGAAAATGCCATGTCCAATTTAAATTCCTAAATTTGCCTCCTTTTGACTGGATGGTGAATTTGAGAATGTTTTTAAGTAATCTGCTGCTGAGGGTGCACACCCAATGGAGTGAACCTCTATCTGTGGTTTGTTTTCTTTTGGTTTTTTTCTGGTGGTTTATAATAGTTTCTTGGGGTATCTGTTGCAATCAGTTTTCTTTGTTACTTTCCTTCCCAAACTCCCAATACCTTGTTCTGTTACACATTTATTTGTGCAAGACACAGAATGGTCGTGTGGGATATATAAGTCTCTTGGAGATATTTTTGAAATGGAGATCTTCAATTCAGCATTTCAAAGTAAAGGCAATTAAAGGGATGGTTGCATTTTTACAAGTACTAGATGTTTGCACTGTTGTTACTAAAAGACTCCCATGCTGCTTATCAATATTTCTGTGTTGGATTTTTGACGACTGATGCTCAGCTTGAAAAAGGCTTGAGCTGCAATTTTGAGGACTTCGGCGTAGGCTAGGGTGAGCCCCTCTGGGGGCAGATGGATAGCTGTCAGGCTGCTGCGGTGAGGAAGAGCCCTTCTTCTCCCCAGGAAGCAAGAACCTCCAGAACGTTTCAGGGTTAGCTCAGATCAAATGTTCTTTGCCTGTTACCTTTCTGTAAGAGGTCTCCCTCCCGGCAGTCCACCCGCGTTCAAAGGCAGCACTAAACAGTGCAGGGATATCCCAAACCTCCTGTTTTCTTTCCCCAAACACTGAAGATGATGGTTTTCCTTACTCCAGATCCAGCATTTTTATATCATTGCTGTCTGTTAGTCACCATCTACCCCATCTACTTCTGGCAAGTCTATGTCCTCGCCTCCACCCATGTTGTTCATCATCTCAGAAAATCAATCAAAATTGGACATGCCTTCATCTGAGTGGTCATCCCAGTTGCTGAAGTCTATGCTGAGCCAGTTGAGCTTTGCCCTCTCTTTTGTTAACCTTGGCCATCTAAGTGTAGATGTGGCACTTCAGGGCATGCTCTAGTGCCTGAGAATGTTGGGTGTGGTGGTGTTTGTTATGGTGGGGTTTTTTTGGCTGTGGTGTTGTCAGTTTGTGGTGGTGTGGGTTTTGTTTGTTTGTTTGGGTTTTGTGGGTTTTTTTTGTTGGTGTTAATTTTCTGGGGTTTTGTTTGTTTGTTTGGTTGGTTGGTTGGTTTGGTTTGGTTTGGGTTTTTTTGTTTTGTTTGGGGTTTTTTTTGTGGTTGGACTCAATGATCTCAAAGGCCCCTTACAACCATGAAGATTGTGTGATTTTTAACTGGGCTGTGCCTGCATCAGGAGTGGCTCCTCGGTGAGAGGACCTCTCCAGTTTTTGTGGCGAGATTTTGTGGACCTCTCCAGTTTTTATCTCCTTCAGCATTTAATCTTTTGACTGTACACTCATTGATGCCATGACAACATGAGATTATTATGTTTTACTTACATTGGCTTCAGTGGGGTCATAAATAAAACCTTAGCATGGGTAAAAGTATTCAATTAGCATGGATAAAATATTATAATCTAGATCAGTGAGTTCATTACTGACTTACCAAGTATATAACCTTTGGACTGCAGAATCCATCCAGCTCTTCAGTCATGTTGGGAGCTGCACTGCCATGCACGTGTTAAGCTCTCCTGGAGCTGAGAGAGTTACACTTCTCCCATATACTTTTTTTTGCTTTTTTGCAACTGCTTTTGTATGACTTGTACTAAGGACTTAACAAAACAGAGTTTGGGATTTGGGTGCTGTTCACTTACCTGATATCTTAGCTTAGTTTTTGCCTCCCAATACTTGAAGTTCAGTCTCAGACTGCTTTTGGACAGATTGATTATTTTAAAATCACAATACCACATGCATATACAAGTATCAGTCTAAGGGTATGTGCTTGTACTTGTCTTGCTTCAGTCAGAACTTTGTCTCTTAAAGCACCGAGGTGTACCTTAGCTATTTTGTTGTTTTGTTGGTTTGGCCATCTGAAGTTCAGAGGGCTCTGAATTTCAGGTTTGAAGAAGCGTCTGTGTGTTTACTTTGGGTGGCAAGCTGTGGGAAACCCTGCTTGATCTTGGAGTCAGCCCATTTTCTGATTACTTTTCAACAGCCTTTATGTGAAAGACTTTGCAACTGGTTTGCTGTTCTGGTGGTGATTGTTTCTTCTGTACCTGAATTGTGTCAGTCTCAGGGACAGCTATCAAGCTCAAGAATAGTAACATTTCTTTCCTGTTTCTGTACTTTAAAAACATTGCTCCAAACACCCTAAGCTCCTAAGACACAAGGGAGTGCAAACTTGCATCTTCTATAGGGTGTGGGAGGCCACTGAATCTCTCCTTCTGTCTGAACTGATTCTGTAGTTCAGATTCTACCAAATAAAATGAGAGAAAAATGCAAATACAATACATTTTTACTTTATTTTCTTTGTTCCCTGCTCAGCCTTCCATAACAAAAGCTTTTACAGAAATCACTTTTGGGTGGGGGAAAAAAAAGTCATTCCCAAGGAAAGCTGTTACATATTCATGTCTTTAATTATCCTGTGCAGCCTCACCAACTGCAAGAGTTCAAAGCCCAAATATTGAATTGCAAATAGAAGTATAATAAATTATACATTGATTTGTGCCCATTCTGTGCATATGTCAGGCACTGAGGAGTGCTATTTTGCACGTATATAGACTCGCTTATCTGGAGAGAAAGAATCAATGTATAATTTATTAAAGTTTTCTGTAATATGGTCTGAACTGTTTGAGCAATCTTTAACATAAGCATACAAACACAGATGGCTTGGCTGTTCTGTTTTTGTTTGGCATGATAAAGATGTCATCAGCTGCCGTCTAGTTCAGCTACGGTTAATCATCCCGTGATGGTCTTAGTACATGACCAAAAACCTAGGTTGCAAGAATCTGGGTTTGTGAGAACATATGGAATAGCTGGCACTGATGACGGCTGTTCTCACAGTTTGATGAAGGTTCCTGCCTGCCCACCCCTCCTCCCCAGAAAAGCCAGTGAAATGTCCCGTATGGATGCTCCTGTTTTACTTCAAAGCCAAGCGATCCAGGCTAAGTTTTAAGCCATTTGTGAAATGTGTTGATCCTACACCTGCTGACTTTGCACTAAAGTGGACAAGAAACACATGTTACTTCTCTTCCTCGGGCTTTGCTGAGAGAACAGTAAATCCTAGAAGATGTTTGAAATAGTTGCCTGGTGGCACAAGGGTTCTCAAGCAGTCAAGATTTACACAGGATTGAGCTTTTAGTATCTTCATGATAGATAAATAGTTATGTTGGAAGAAACTTTTCTTAGTGTGATGAATGCTACTCTTCAAACAGTAGAAATTAGGAAATTGCCATATTTTTTCAGCTTCTAATTTTTATTTCCTTGTGTATTGTGTGGGTAGCTCACTCATAAGTCAAAAAAGCAAGAGAACAGGATTACGTTTTAAACAATTTGTGTGTTTTCTTCTTCAGATATAAACCACTACTGACGCAATACAGAGTAAGTTGAGGGGGATGTGCAGTCTATAGGTTGTTAGAGCCATATGTTGAGCCTGATAGGCCTGATGGGATCAAGATGTGTGGCAACCTGCCAGATGTTGGTATTCTATCAAGTGAAGTGTACGAAGTAGGGGTAACATTTGGCAGTCCTTCTTTCTCCCTGGAAGCTTTACTTGACCTTCATGCTGGCCAGCACCTTAAGGTCTCCAGATATGAAGAGGGCTAATGCTCTGTCAGCTCCTTCTCCATTTTTTGTCCATCTCAACTGGAATACATGGGTTTTTGTTGACTGTCAGGATTGTTGTGTGGTTTTGAACTAGGTGTCAAGAAAGCAAGCAAAAATGTTCACAAAAATAGTCTTAAATAAGATATGAGTGATATACCTCAAATATTCTGTTAACATAGCTTAGCTGTCCACCCTTTTTTGTTTGTAAAAATCTAATGTAACATCAGAATGAAGGGGAAACAAAAAAATAAATAGGAGAAAAATGTTCATTGAAAATGATGTATAGCTGAAATAAAATTGCATACATCATTACATGTGTTCTCTCTCCTCTGCTTCTTCAGGGAGTCTGATAGCATTTATGAACTTCAGGAAAATAATCACTGTGGAGTAAGTTGAGACTATTAAATTGTTTTAATTTCCCTTCTGAGGCTTTCTATTGGATGGCTGTGAGTATTTACTGTGGGAGAATTAACCTCTGGAAGTCATTGTAGAATAATTTTTTCCCAGTGGGTTAGCAGTATGGGAGGGGGACTGAGATAACTTTTCTTGATCATATATGAAGACAGATTCCAGGTGGCTCTCTCAAAGGTGCTAAAAATGAGGCATTTATATGGTATCATTAGGTACAGCAGAGCTGCAATGGTAGCGATTACTTCCCTCAATAGGCAACTTATCTTTGTGGTACACCCATCACTGTGTAAAATACATCAGATGTATAGCTTGAGAGCTTTTGAGTCTGCATGGAATAGTAATTTCTCTGATGAAGCAGAGCTAAGCCATATTATGCCTGTTAGTGTGGGTTAGTAAAACCTCGGCCAATTAATTTTTCATGGGCTGTGTAGAAGGGATAGGAGCTAGCATGCAAGATTTTTTCATTGAAAAACTGGGGTTTGGTTTGAAAAGCGGTCAGGATAGGGAACATAGAGGACTTTGTATGTAATTATTTTTTTTCTCTAGAAGAATAAGATGGTGTCCAAAATGTTGCATCCTTTAGGTCTACCCCCTAACACCTGCCCCTTGAAATTCTTTTAGTGTTTATGAGAAGCATCCTGATTACTGAATACTGAGGAATAGAGCAATTTAAAAAATCACTGCTTTTGCCTATGCCTGAAATCTAGCACCTTAAACAATTTTTCATCTGGAACTAGTTCTGGTTTTGAAATTGTGTCATTGCTTCTGTTACTGTGGATGGCTGCCAATTCCCATCTGTCCCAACCCCCTCCCTGCCCCCAGCAACAACCTAAACATCCTGTTGGGTTAAGGGAGAAGGAGCAGAAGGAAAATCAAACAAATGTGAAGATCAGCCCCTGGACCTGAGATACCTTGTCCTCAACAGTAAATTGATAAAGGCATCATCCTTTGTCAGAGATGAACATGTCTGCAAAGACCACAGTGGAGGAAGGGATTGTGCAGCCCTTTTTCACCTTGAGAAATGGATTGGGCTTCATTAATTTTTTTTTTCCTACATACCTACTCTTGAGCTCTGCTCTCTGGTTTTCCTCTTACACCTCATCATTTGACTTTTCTCATTATGGTGGGAATGCCTTTACAGGTATGAAGTGTCATTACAACCAGTTTGTGCTAATCTTGTTTTCCTCCTTACCCTCTGGCACGTGTGTAAGAACAACTGAAACTTCTACTGATCCCGTGTAGTAGCTTTGTGCTTGCTTCCAGTAAGCAGTACCTCCTTGTGGCCTTAGAGCAAAACCGTCCCTTGAGAAATTAAAAGCTTATGCCCTAGGCACTGTTCCTTTCTCTTCCTATGCTTTTTTTTTATTATTTTTATTTTATTTTATTTTATTTTATCTGATCTTCACACTTGAGACCAGAAAGGAATTGTCAACCTAGGTCAGAGCAGGAGAGCATGTAAGTCCAGTTAAAATTCACTAGTTTGGCTTTGAAGTTACCAATGCCAAAAATATCAGAAGGTTGTGCAAGAAACCCTCCCATTGGCAGAAAAATCAGCACCTCTTTCTTCTCACATATGATTAAAGAGTTTAAAGTAGAGGCTTGGTGTTTGAAGCCCTTACAGAATCATGTTCAATATTAAACAGAGTTTTGCAGGATGCTCTTATCTCTAAAGGAATTCCTGATCTCTCTGAGTATCCCAGTATGAATACACATGGTGTGAAAAAGTTCTGTGTTTTGCCGGTTTGGGAAATTGTAAACAGATTTGAATTCTTCCGACTCAGGATAACACTGATGGTTTTATAGCCTTGTACTGAATTTTTCCGTATCGAAAACTGCTTGCCTTTCTGGTTCCCTCTGCGCTTTTTCTTCTATGAGCATGTGCTCCTGGAAGCACAAAAGTTATCTGTGTGTAAATAGGACCCAGGCATCTTCTGCTTCCTCAGCACGGTGTCCACAGTAGGATGCTTACTTCAGTTGTATTTGCTATGTGAAAGGTCAGCTAGTGCTGCTGCTTGAACGGCTGTTCTTGGCACATCCAGAGAGTTTAAAGCACCACTGCTTGATTACCCTGCACACTGTAGTGATACTCAGCACCCCCTCCAATTTAAAGTATACAGATTCACAATTTAAATTACATGTGACTTAGATTTGCAGCTTCTTCGTACCTTTTTTTCAACAGTGACAAAGCTTGCTCTTTTCCTTGATGCTGCATTGCTGTCTTTGGCTGGAAAGAGAGGAGGAATTCTTGGGACCACGGGTAGGATGAGAAACAGCTCCTGTGTTTCCATTTGAGGCTTGTCAGCAATAAAATGTTTTTGTTTGTTCTCAGTCTTCTGCACTTGGAAGATGAAATCCAACAGCAGTTGGTTGAGAATAATAGTTTAAAAGCAGTAGGGTTCTTTGAAATAATAAAACCTATTTGAAGAAATCACTAGGCAGATGTAAATTGTGGGAATGGAACCACAGCATGTTTATCATTAGGGTATCTTGCATGCCACCTATGCAGAAATAAGAGAATGAAAAAATCAGGATGAAAATACCTTCATGCCAGTTATTCACGCTGTTTCTTGCAACTGATTCAGCAGACAAGCTTTCCACAGAGAGATGCTGTAGTCTGCACAAGGCATGTGCTCATAAAAGGCACCTGAGGTATAACATGAAATGGAAGAAAAGAAGGAGTCTGATAGAATTAAAAGGTTTTAATAAGATTAGAAAGAACAGGTGAAATCCCCGTGCTTCCAAGTTAGAGTGAAAATTTTCCATTTCCACTGATAGGGTGAGCATTTTGACAACCATATTTTGAAAATAAGCAGCTGTGTTTCCTAAGCTTGTCAACCTGAGACTGTGATTTCAAGGTGAAGCAGGGATCCGAATTAATAAAATTAAGAATTTTAAGTTAACGGCATAAAGTGTTTGCATGGGTCCTACCTCTCTAGAATTAGCCCTGTTTAATTAAATTAAAGAATATTGCCTTGGATGCTCATTAGTCTTAGCTGTTGGGGAGGTTTAATGCTTTTAAACTAATGTACCTGCAGTGAAGATGGAATAACTGTCCTGATTGTCACCGTGTACCCAGGCTTCACATTATAAGTAGTAGGTTTATATTCTGGCAAATGGTGGACAGAAGAACTTGGTTTGCTAGATATTACCAGTAAATAAATAGAAGCTAGGATATCTTAAATTATGTAATAGTGCATGCTTTAGATGATGAATATATATATATATGCATGTTTCTGTGAGACACAAGAGAATTGGTGTGGGGAAGAACATTGGTCGTGTGGGGTTTCTCTTTAGTGCAAAATGCTTATTTAAAAAGAGCTTAAGAATTAAACAGTGGTTAAGATGCTTTGGCAAACCTGTATATTGTTGCCATCTTTGGCAACTGCCTTTGATTTGTGATTTGAGCTAGAAAGTTTTCAGACACAAATATGCACTGCAGCGAACACATGCTGCCAGGGAAGAAGAAAATAATAACTTCATTTCATGTCTTCAGAATATGCCATTATGTAAAAGTATACTATATAAAATGTAACCAAAAAGAAACACTGAAAAATTAGATATTCTGAAGTAAAAACAGGGATTTTATGTCTGAACTGGGGTGATGTTTCTCCTCTCAGCATCCTATTTCCAGAATGGTGTGTGGTGAGGCCAGGGCAAAGGTAGAATCATAGAATGGTTAGAGTTGTGACTAATAAATGAATGTGACAGTTTACTGCTATAGCTGCATACACTGGGTGAAAGCATAAGGCCAGGCAAATGCACCAAATTTTACTTAAAAGACAGTATAGCTACTGCATCACCTGGCCTTACACTTTCACTCTGTGCACTTGAGAGCAGACTGGATTTTAAGCCTCCATAACACACTACAGCATCACTGAGGCTGAAAGCGTTAACCTGATTTACACACACCTCCTGTTCCCATGAGCACCTCGAGGAGCTCTCAGGTACAGATCATCTGTGGTGTCTCACAAGGCATCTAGCAAAGCCAACTTGGGTCTTTGATGAACGGTCCAAAGATGTGATAAATATAATGCACAAGAGCAACTTTTAGAATCATGGAATGGTTAGAGTTGGAAGGGACCTTAAAGATCATTGAGTTCCATGCCCCCTGCCATGGGCAGGGACACTTCCAACTATATCATGCTGTTGCTCAAAGCCCCATCCAGCATGCCCCTAAACACTTCCAGCGATGGGCCTTCCACAGCTAAGATGCAGCACTGGTGTTAAAGCTACTGCTGAGATTTCCTAATTTCTGCAAAAATAGCTACTTGAAGATTCAGCTATGCTTTCAAATCTCAAAGTCTAGCCTGGTTTCTCAATAGTGTAGCAGGAACTAAGTGTTACACCTCTCAAGCTGTCTATGAAAAAATGATGGACACCTGATTCCTAAAGAAGCAGAGCAATGTTATCGCCAAGTGATAGATTTTATGCAATGCTACTTGAGAAAGCTTAACTTTTTTAGTGTATCAGTGACTGGTACCTGACACGTTGTTTTTCCTTCATGTGAATCATGAATAGGGTTTTTCTGCTGTCTGTGAAGTGTATCACTTAACTGTTCAAGAGCCTTGTTCTCCTCCTCGTGACCCTGGAGCGCCCTCTTGGATGTCAGCAGGAGGTGTTCAGCGCAGTGGGTGTTCTCATTACCACTTGACATTTTGCTGTTTGGTTTTCTGCCTGTTGCTATTTAATGATTTGAATTCTTTCTTTGCCAGTCCCAGAAGCCATTTAGCAAGGAATGCACTATTGGAGCTACTTAGCAATATTGACGTAGTCGCTAGGAAGAGAGTTTCAGTTCCAAGCAGTGCTACAGCATTCCACCTCGCCATCTGCTGCTGCCATGTCCCTTGCTGTCGCCTGTCCCAGTTAACCCTTTGCTCTGGCTTCCTTGCCAGAGGTCTTGAGGTGGGTGGCACAGGCTCTGCGCAGCTTTGCCCAAACTATGAAAACTTGCCAAGCCTAAAACAGGCTGCAGGTTGCTGTAATGGTACTGACATGGATGAACTTTGTGACTGATGTAATTTGGTGTGTATTTGCTTTGTAGAGGCACGGACAGACAACCCGAGCAAGCATCGAAAGCATCACAGGGTTTCTATCCTTAGCCTGCTGCTTATTACAGGCACTTCACAGCTCCCATTAGTGTCTCATCTGGATGTCTCACAGCCTTTAATGTAACATCTCAAATAAGACTGCAGAGGGAAGATACTGTACCTTTTGGGAGAACAGAGACATAAAGACTGAGGATGAGACTCATCTCATTGAAGTTAATCTACCAAAAAGATAGATTGCCAGTTGATATTAATCATCCATGCTTCCTTCTCTCCAGTGGAGAGGTGAGCATGTCTCCCAAGGATGATTTATGCAACTCTAATCACTGGGCAACCCTGACTGTTAAATGGCAGTAAGAGGCCAGACTGAGAAGGATGCTCAGCTTTAGATGAGCTTAGGGGGAGGCTGGACAGGTTCATTCTAGCAAAACTCTTTCCCAGTTATTAAATCTGGTTTAGGAACCTCCTAAGCTGAAAACAGTTGAAGGCAGTGAATTGTTAAGGGGTAGTATCAGATATGCTTGTCCTGTTGTGCTCTTACTCTTCCCCAGGCATCTATTTATGGCCCCTGCTGGAGCTAACACACGAGGGAGATGGACATTCTGTCTGACACCATATGGCCATTCAGGCGCTCTCCTGTGAGGCCATTTTAGCAGCGAGAAGGGGGAAATATGCCTTTAGTAAGAGACAATTTCTGCAAATGGAAAGTTGGCAGTAAGGTTTATTTCCAGATCTGTGGTGAAGTGCTACTGACCTACAAACAGAAAAACTGGAAAGCGGTTTTACAGAAAGAGCCTGTGCCAGGTGCTGAATGTCAGTGCTTTATATCAGGTCACCGAAAGCCTTTCGGAGATTCAGATGAGCTGTTTCACCATGTGTTCCCCTCAGATGGTGCAGACAGCTTGTTTGAGCCTTAGACAGTATGAGGAGATGCAGATCTGACATCATTTGCAATGTGGTGTGTAACTGTGCTGCTACACGAATGCTCCCTGCCTCCGTGACAGCACCAGGCAGACTAACAGGGTGGAAGCTTGTCATTCCAAATAACTCATTGAGGGCACAGAATGTGTGGCCGAAAACCCAGGTATCACTCACCAGAGTAATGCTCATGACCTCCCACTGTCTTGGGAACTGTATGTGGACCTCTGTACTTTGGATGGTTGTTCCAGTTGAAAGATTTTGCAGAGTTGACCATTCAAAATGCTAATATCCTTCAAATGGCTTGCTAAGGAGACAAGCACCTCAGACTGAGCATTTTGCAGCCAGTATGGTAAATGTATGCCCATCATTTGCTGCAAAGATCTTTAATTAGTGCCTCCATCACTGCATAAATACACATATGTTTGAAGTCAGATTTGCCTTTCATAGCAATTTCTACATAAAAAGAAATTCTGATTAAACCGAGCAATGTTTTCCTTATCAAATCCCAAGACATAAGACAGGCTGGTGGAATTGGATTCAAACCATCAAGCTGGGCATGTTGGGAAATGGAAGCTTTTGCTCTTTTTAAAACACACTCTGTTGAAACTGGCAGCAAAAATATTTAATGCAGGGAGGATGTATCAAACTTGACTTTTGCAATTTCCCATTCGGTTTCTTGCAAACTGCTTTTGTCTAATCATGTGATCTCAAAGATAATATTATTTAATGTGGGTTAGGTAGTATGACACATCCATTGCGGTCTTTCATCATTCTCTGTTTCATTTTGAATGTGACATGATATTTTGTAGTACAGATGAAATTCATTCAGCAGTCAACTTTGAAAGAGAGTCTGTCTCTTATAGCTCAGTAAAATGGATAGTGAGCAAAAAAAGTTTAACTTTACTCTCAAGCTTCGCAAGTTCTTTTTT
>VZTM01023446.1:1640-13482 GCA_013400555.1 Jacana jacana | reverse complement strand
TTGTACAACCCCCTGCGTGGTGTCACCCCCTCCTCATATAGCCCCTGCACAGGGTCACCCCCCTCATTGTACAGCCCCCACCACCCTGCTTGGTGTCATCCCTGTCCTCCTATGGTCCCCATCACCTTGCTCAGGGTCACCCCCTCCTCATCCAGCCCCCAGCACAGGTCAACTCCTCCTTATACAATCCCCTGCACGGTGTCATCCCCTCCTTATACAGCTGCCATCACCTTGTATGGTGTCACTCCCTCTTCGTATAACCCCCAACACCTTGCAATGGAGTCATTCCTGTCTTCCTGTGCTCCCCAAAACCCTGCATGGGGTCGCCAGACCCTGGAACAACCCCCTGCAAAGGGCCATCCCTGCCTTGTACAGCCCCAAACACCCTGCATGTGGTCATCCCTGTCCTCTTATGGTCCCTAGAACTCTGCTCGGGGTCACCCCTCTTCGTACAACCCCTTGCATGGTGTCACCCCTCTTCGTACAACCCCCTGCATGGTGTCACCCCTCTTTGTACAACCCCGCCACCCTGCTTGGTGCCATCCCTCTCCTCCTATGGTCCCCATCTGGGATCAGCAGGCTCCCTGATGCCCCAGGCCCCTACCTTGCATGATGTCTTTCATCACGGACTGGAGCACAACCTCCTCATACGTATTCTCCACCAGGATGAAGCTGGCAAAGTCCTCAAAGATCAGCTCCTGAAACTTGGCTAATTCCTGCCACGGGGGAAGAGGCCACTCAGCCCTAGGGGGAGGAATGCTCCAGCCCCTTCGTGGGGGACATTTGGGAGTCTTTCCTCCCCTCCCCCACCACGCTCCCCCAGACTTGTCCCTCTTACCCCCTTGCAGGTCGGTGCCAGCTTTTTCAGCAGAAAGGGGATGGTGATCTGCAGCAGGGCCTCCCTGAAGAACTTCTTCCTCACGGTGCTGCTGTCGTAGTCATATTTCTGTAGGGTGAGCAAGTGGGTGAGGGCTGTGGAGCTGGTAGACCCCTGCCCACAGGCACAAACCCCCGTGGTCTCCCCCTTTTCCCCCCCCCCCAACCTATTTGTAAGGGCATGAGCAGGTTCCTCTGCCCCTCACATCCTTTTCTCCAGCCAGTTCCTGGGGTGCCCAAGCCTAGGGAGGAGCCAGCTCTTCCACCACTGCCTGCAGAAGGGCTTTTGGACCAGTCTGAACCCCTGGTGACTTTTCAAGTGATGCACGTGGTCAGACCTGATTCCTCCAGCTGGTTTCCCTCTTCCCTGCCCCACATCCCAGCAAAATCCATGAAAATACCAATATAAAGACATATCTCCCCAGAAGGCTTTTATTACAATCGGAAAGGTCACTCCTGTTCTTGTCCCCGGGACCTTGGCCCTTGGAGTAAGGCCATCAAAGGCCACTGAAGCCCCCGACCTGCTGCCCCTCACCTTGAGCACCCTCTCGAGGATGCGCTGGATGGACTTGCACAAGTCGTCTTTGCCCTGCAGCTTCCCCAGCTCCTGATGGAGCAGCGTCTCGAACGTGTACACGGCGTCGTCCATTTGCTGCGAGCAGACGCAGAGGGTCAGGGGGGACCACAAAGGGACCCATCACAAGAGTGGGCAGGGGACTTTTTTGGGGCACTGCCACACCAAGAGGAGCCCTCACACTGGCAAGGTCCTCAGCGTGGCATCTATGGGGTCCACTCTGAGGAGCGAGGGTGGTTGGAGGAGGAGGCTGCCCAAAACTGGTTTCACCTCCCCATTTCTAAACCCATTTCCAGGTTTGGCTGGATCAAACCCCAAATATCGGGCTACTGGCCTTGCTGGTGCCAGTGGGCTCAGTGGCAAAGGGGCAGCTGTGCCGTGATGCCCAAGCCTGGGTGCTGAGTCCACATTGGAAGGGTGCCCCACACTGCTTCCCACCCGTGGGGTCCCTCCCTGCTTGGGTTCCAGACCAAAGAGGATGTCCAGAGCCATCACACACCTTCTCTGGGTGCCATGAAGCTCCCTGAGACAGGACAGAGGACCCAACCAAATCCCTGCCTGGGTTGGACCAACCTGGGCTCCCTTCTCTGCCTCCCCAGCCCTCTGTGCTCAGCCTGGGGGGACACAAGAAGACCCTGGTCATCATCCCACCTGTCTCATGTGGATCTGGGCCCTCTGCTTGAAGACAGATGTGCTGGAGACATCGAACCGCTGCTGAAGGCCCTCCAATTTCAGCTGGTCCATCTTCTCATAGCACAACTGCATTTTGACAGGGTGGAAGGCCAGCTGGGAAAGCTTCTCCATGTACTGGGGATAAAGACAAGATCAGCAGGGCAGGACAGCCTCTCCAGCCACTCAAGGCTGGGACGTTCCACCCCACATACGCTTCATCCCTATGTATTTTCTCAGCCTGGGGTCCCCTAGTGCTGTCCACACTGAGGATGGCAGCAGGACTGAGCCTGCCACCCCGCAAGCCCATCACCCAAACATCACCATGTCTCACCTCTGCCAGCTTCTCCAGGCCACCTTCATTGACAATGTTCATATTCATGTCTGTCACCTCCTTAAAGAACACCTCCCGCACCTCAGCAAAGCCCTGGCTTGTGGGAGTCATCAAGGCTTCCAGGATGGAGGAGATGTAGGGCTGGACGTGGTTACGGACGCAGATCTCCGCTTTGGGGAGGACAAATGCTGGGCAGAGAACAGGGGGAAGCATGGTGAGGCTCCTCCTCTGACCTTCCAGCTCTGCAGATCAGGTCCTGAACCCACCCTAGGGAGGGGGACCTGCCCCTCTCCTCCAGCCCCTTCAGGAGGTCTCCCAGACTTAAAGGACAACACTACGGGTTCTTGCAGGGGGCCCTCCATCTGTATTGAACCTGTTCCTGACCCACTGATTCGCCTGGGGGGGGTGTCACCACCCACCTTGTCCCCCATCTCCTGGTCCAATGCCAATGAGAACACGCATCCTTCTCCCCCTAGGTGCTGGCAGCTCCTGTAAGGTTCCAAGCCATGCTGGCAGGAGCCATACTGTACCCCAGGGATCACCACACCTTGGTGAAACAGTGGTGATGCCACCTCAGGAGCCAGTCACAGCCACAGCCACACTCATCCGTGCCCCTGCGGGGCTGTACCTCGGATCTTGCTGGCCAAGTGCTCCTTCGAAGTGATGATCTGGTCCATGTCCGTGCGGATGGTGCTCTCCATCTGGGACCGCTCCTGTTCACACTTGGCCATCGCTGCATCGTACTGGGCCTTGGTCTGCTCATAGACCATCCTATAGACTGCATCAGAGATCTGGCAAGAGAGAGGTGGGGTGGTGGTCAGCTGCCCCCTATGCCTCCTGTTGACCTCGCTAACCACTGCCTCCAGCACCAGATGCCCACAGGCCTTCACCCATGACCTGACCAGACCCTTTCTTGCAGCCTGGTAGTATGTTTTCCATACCAGGCACCTCCCAGATGGGTGAGATGAAGATCCCATGGTACAGAAGCTGCTTTGAAGTAGTGTCTGAGGGCCACAGAGCTGTGCACTGGCCTCTGTCAGCCAGGCAGGTCTGGAGATGCTTCAGGTCCGGGGATATGGTGGTCCAGGGATGCTGGCAGTCTGGGGATGGTGGTGGCCCAGGGATGCTGATGGTCCAGGCGGGAGAGCCCCTGGCTGTATTTGAAAGCCATGCCCTGCTCTGCTCAGCCAGTCTGGAGATGCTGGTCATCCAGGGATGCTGGCAGTCTGGCGATGCTGGTGGTCTGGAGATGCTGGTGGCCCAGGGATGCTGGTGGTCCAGGCAGGAGAGCCCCTGACCCCGTTTGAAAGCTGTTCCCTGCCCCTCTCAGACAGTCTGGACTCTCAGGAGCCAACTCCATGAGCTGGACTGAGCCACCCACCGAAGCTTCACACTCACTTTGCAGCCAAGGACCGTAATCATGGGGCCAGTGGGAGGCAGAGCCATGTGTGTGTGTCCTCCTCCTCCTCCCTGGGGCTTCCCAGCTTTACAGCTAAGAAGGCAGCTACTGCAAAAGCGGCGTTTGCCTGTTTTTAGGCTGCTCCAGTGGCACATGATGAGCCTGGTGGCAATTATCTATCAGCTTTTCAGGCTTTAACAGGCGGTTTTGAAGAGCCCTTGGTCTTTCGCAAGGCTTGGGGCTGGATTTAGCCTGCACTGCTCTAAAAATGGCTCGCTAAATATAGCCAGGCCTGGCTTTGCTCCGGGGCTGGGCTTCCTTCTGTTTGCTTCCCTGGCCCCAGGGAGGTGGCCGTGCAGGCAGGGCTGGGCAGGGCTGCAGGCAGGGGCACAACAAGGAGCTTTAAAAAGCCACGAGTGGAGAATAAGGACGGCTTCTTTGGCGGGGGCCAGGAGGGGGGACAAGGCTGGCTGTGACTGGTAGGAAAACTGGTGGGCACCAAGCCCAATGGGGACGGGAGGTGGCAGTGCAGTCCCCAAAGCAGAGGCAGTGCAGGCTGGGGGACAACAGGCCATGGAAGATGAATCCCCACCACCACCACCAGCACCATACCTGGATCCAGGTCCGCTGGCGCTCCTGAGCCTTGCCCTTCAGCCGGGGGCCGATGGTGGTCCTCAGCTCGGGGAGCAGCTCCTCCATCACCAGGTTGCTCAGGACCTGCCAAGGCAGGAAGTTCTGGGGACCCTGCTCAGCCCTTGTGCCCCCCCCCCACACTTCTACCACAACCCCAGCCCCAGGGTGGGGGCACACAGGTCCTCACCTGGGTTTCATTGCCACACAGCATGTCCCAGGTGCCATAGTGCTCCTTTGACTGGCGGTACATGCGGACGGCGTCTGTGAAGGCTGGAGCCTCCACTTTGGAGTCCTCGGAGATCCCTGGGGTGGGGACAGTGCGGGGGACAAGTGAGCAGCCCAGCATGGGGAGGAAGGGACAGCTTGCAGCACTCCAGCACTCAGCCCTCGCATCCCCCACACCCTCAGACCCACACAAGGAGACGAGAGCTGTTACTGGGACTGGGAGGTCCCATCCTAAATCCCTTGTTTCTAACTGGGCAGGGGGCAGTGGTCTCCCAAGCACACCAGTGGGTGGGAGGCTTCCACTCTGTCCACAGGCTGATCCTGCCCCAGAGCCAGACAAAGGGCAAGGAAGCACCCATAAGCAGGGGCTCGGCAGGATGGGGCGGCTCAGTGACCCCAGATGGGGATCCCAGAACTCAGCGAGCCCAAATGGCACAGCAGGAGCAGGGGTTCAGCAGAGTGGGGGGACCTCACAAACCCCCATGGAACACAGGGACACAGGGGCTTGTTCAGCCCCAAAGGCACATCAGGAGCAGGGGCTCAGCAGGATGGGGGGGGAGCTATGCAAGCCCTGCTGATGGCATGGGGACCTGCAGAGTGGACCCCATGAGCCCACCAGAATCACAGGACAGGGCAGCCAGAGCAAGGAGCTGGAGGAAGGGGGGTACTGGAGGAAAAGGGGGGATACTGAAGGAAGGGGGGGATCCTGGAGGAAGGGGAGGGGGTACTGGAGGAAGGGGGGTTACTGGAGGAAGGGGAAGTATACTGAAGGAAGGGGGGTGATACTGGAGGAAGGGAGGGGGATACCAGAGGAAGAGGGGATGATACTGGAGGAAGGGGGAGCCTGCAGGGAGCATCACAGCTCAGGAGTGGCTGAGGAAAGTGGCCTAGAGACATGGGAGCTGAGTCAGGGTCTCATCTCCAAGCCAGTCCCATGGGAGCCACGCTGGGCTCCAGCCGGTTGGGCTATCCCTGAACTGTCATTGCAGCACAGCTCAAAGAGCCACCAGCTCAAGGGGGAGCTTGGACATCATCCCCACCCTCCTGCAGCATCCATCAGGAGGAGGGGCAGGATGCTGGGAGCCCAGGAGGAGGAAGGGATGGGGGCATCGGAGAGGCAGGGCAGCCCAGGACCCTGCTGGCACATGTCCCACGTGTCCTTTCCTTGTCCCAGATTCTCCAGGGTCTGTCACAGAGGTGCCTGCCAGCCAAGACAGAAACAGCCCTGGGAATGAACCCCCCAGCACCCCAAGTCCCCTTCCTACCCCTGGACCTCTGGCAGGTGGGAGGTGGGATGGGACAGATCCCAGGATGGCCAGTGGTGGCCGTGTCCCCACATAGAACCACCCTGCTCCCAGAGATCATCCCCGCCGCGATGACAGCAGAGGGGTCACGGCACGTCCCCAGCAAGTCAACATCCTGGGGAGATGCAGCTGGGGGTGGTTTCTCCCTTCTCGGGAGGGACAGCCTGGGGCAGGGAGCAGATCTTTTCCAACACACACAGATTTTTCTAAGACGATTACATTTAACTCTGAGCCTAAGCAGCTTTTCCTGAGGCGCAGCTTAATATACAGGGAGGGGGGCTGAGCGGGAAACGCCAAGAAAGAGAAGTCTTCCCCTTTCTCAGTCCTCAGTGGGAGCGGGAGCCAGAGCAGGGCTGAGATTTCAGGGGCTGGGGCTCCTCCATCTGCAGCTCCCTGCAGCTCAGCATCACCCCCTGGGTGGGACAGCCTGGTCCAGGCTCCAGCCACCCCCCCACCCTGAGAGCTGCTACAGCTAAATCTCATCCTCCAAATCACACAGAGAGTGGGGCAGGATTCCCCCCCCCCCCGAAAAGCCACCTGGATCTGCCCTCCCAGGGTCACTGGTCCTTGGCTGAGCCTGGCCGGGGCAGCGGGGTCTGGCTGCAGGGACCCATCCTCATCCCCTTGTCCAATGACACACGGACAGGGCTGGTTGCCAGAAGCTGTTGTGCCATCTCACAGAGCAGATGTAACGAGCTTGCTTCATTACTAGGTGACTAATTAGGCACTGATCTGAGTTTGCCTTGTCGGGGATGGGAAGCTGGACCCTGTCCTGGAAAGGCTCCTGGGGTGGTGGTGCACCGTGGGAGGGGGGTACCCAACACTGAAGGGAGATGTCAACATCTTGGCTTTTTCAAAGTCCACCCCACTCCCAGCACAGGAGAATCTCCTCTCACTGTGTGCTGAAGAAGAAATATGAGTTTCAAACCACTTTTTGGCCAAAACTCAGCTGAAGAGCCTGCAACAAGGGAGAAGAGCCAGCGGGGTGGGCACTGCTACAGCCCTGCGTGCCACCAGACAGAGCAAGGGGACGTTCTCAGAGCAGCCAAGGGCACCCAGGCTCCAAGGAAACCGGGCTGGACACGTCCTGTGTGACAAACGATGCTGTACATCCCCAGTTCTTAGAGAAGAGCTGCTGTTCCAAAAACAAAAAAAAACCCAACTAGCCCCAAAACCAAACACAGTGGTAAAAGCGGGGGTGAAAACNTTGCTTGACCATAACAAAAGAGCTTTCATGGAATTTGAAAGAGTATCTCGGCCCTGGCAGGAGCAGTGAGGGGCAGAACTGGCTCTCGGGGCGGGGGAAGAACCATCTCTCACAGAGAAATCCAGACTGTAGAAGTGCAGAAAGCGTCCCGTCCCCCTCTTCTACCCCCCAGCACCGAGCCTTCCCTCAACCACTGCCCACCCCCTGGAAGGTTTTTTTCCATCATGTACTGGGGAGAAAGAGGAGGAAGAGGAGGAGGAGGAGGAGAGGATTTAATGGCACAGCCCTGGCTGGCATGAGGGGATTGTGGAAGGGCTCACATCTCTCCTCTCTCCAGCCTGGAGGGGGAATTAAAGGTAAATAAATGAATAAATTGGCTTTTTGTTAGTATCAGAGGCTGATTCCTCCTTTATTAGGAGCTGCTTTTGCTCCCAGTGCCCCGGCTTTGTGGGTCCAGCCAGGAAGCACAGGGGTTCCTGGGATGCTGAACTGTGCCCAGCAGTGATGCTCCAGCATCACCAGGGGGCATAGGTGGCTGTGGGGGGCAGTGGGTGTCACTGTACCCTGTCCTTGGGCAAGGTGATGTGGGGACACGCTCACCCAGACAAGCTCAGTCACCCCCCAGCCCACCAGCAGGACATGGATGTGTTTTACAGCAAGGAGAACCAAAAGGAAGGGGAAGAGCAAAGCTTTCAGAAGGTGTGATCTACCATGGGAGGATGAAAAGCCCCACCAAAACCAGTTCCAACCCCATTACTCCCCTCCTGAAACAGCTCTGGCAAAGTCAGGGCTACATGGAGCTCCCAGGAGTGAAAAAATAGGCAGCATCGCTCTTTGCCCCCTAAAAGACCCAATTTTGGGCAGGTTTCAGCACTGGCACCTCCTTCCCCAGGAAACTTCTCCCCATCCAAGGCACGGCTGGGACCTGGGTCTCAGCCCAGGAGCACACAGGCCACGGCCAAGCAGGAAAATCGTGTTTTCCTGCCAGAGTATCACTGACGTGGGAAGCAGGTCCTGCCTCCACCCCGGCCCCTCACCCCTGGCTCACCAAGCCCTGGAGGTGCTGGTGGGAGGCAGGACAATGGGGCTTGGGGTTTTGATGGTTGTAATCACAGAATCACAGAATCTCAGGGATTGGAAGGGACCTTGAAAGATCATCCAGTCCAATCCCCTGCTGGAGCAGGAACACCCAGAGCAGGTCACTCAGGAACGCCTCCAGGCGGGTTTGGAATGTCTCCAGTGAAGGAAACTCCACAACCTCCCTGGGCAGCCCCTTCCAAGTGTTCCCTCACCCTCACCCTGAAGAAGTTTTTTCTCATATTTAACTGGAACCTCCTCTGTTCCAGCTTGCACCCATTGCCCCTTGTCCTATCATTGGACGTCACTGAGAAGAGCCTGGATCCATCCTCCTGACACTCACCCTTAATATATTTATAAATGTTAATGGTGTCACCCCTCAGTCTCCTCTTCTCCAAGCTAAAGAGACCCAGCTCCCTCAGCCTTTCCTCCTATGGGAGATGCTCCACTCCCTTCATCATCGTGGTAGCCCTGCCCTGGACTCTCTCCAGCAGTTCCCCGTCCTTCTTGAATTACCTTCTTGAATTGCTCTTTAATGACCACATATTTTCTATCTCGGGGTGGAAAACAGGCATCATCAGGAGCGTCTGTTGGCTCCTGGAAACACTGCCCGCCCTGGGGCAGGCACCGCGTTCCTCACGGACAGTGGGATGAAGCTGGGCACAGGGATGCTCCAAGAAGCTGGATCCCTCCTGCTCCCCACTCGCATTCAGGGAGACGATGAGATGCTCAACAACCTGCTCTGGTGGGAGGTGTCCCTGCCCATGGCTGGGGGTTGCAACTCAATGGTCTTTAAGATCCCTTCCAACTCGAACCATTCTATGCCACTCCCCAACTCCCAGCCACTCATGACCCCCAAATCATCTCCCTGTGGTCCAAAACCCACCGTAGGGGGTCCCCAACACCCTCACTGCAGCAGGAGGGCGATGCTCTGCCCACCCTGGAGCCCCCGTGTCCCTCTCAGCCCCTCAAAGCAGGGCTCACCGTTGTTGCAGTGCCGGACGCAGTCCTGGAAAACCGCCCGCCACTTCTCCTGCTCCTTGCCCGTCATCACACAGAAGTAATAGTGCCGGGCGTAGGGGTGCCAGAGGATGAGGGGGAAATCCGTGGGGCACTTCAGGATGGGGGAGTGCCCCGATTTGGGTGTCACACCTGCAGAAGGGGGAAGGATGCTTTGAGGAGGAGATCAAGGAGGACAGGGACGGGGATGACGCGCGGCCGGGGGTGTCCCATCTCCCCCAGCATTTGTTGTGAGCTCTACCAAAGACACAGGGCAAAAAAAACAACAACCACAAAGAGCTGCTGTTCTTCCAAAAAGGAAGTAAAAATTAATGGGGAAAAAATAATAATCATTATTTCCAACGTGAAACCCTCCCCAGAGCTCCTGGCCTGACCTTGCTGCCATCATGCCCATGCCCTGAACAAGCAAAGGGCTCGCTGCCCCACATGAGCTTTTTCAGCAGCTCCTGCCCTGGCTTCCTGGGGCAGGAGGATGGTGAGCAGGGTGACAGTTGGTCCTCCTGGGGGTCTGGGTGGAAAAGCAGGACCCTTTGCCCAGGGGTCCCCAAGAAAGATCCTCGGGGATGCCCACACCCCAAAGCCACCCCTTCCCAAGGGTCCACAAGGATGCCCACACCCCAAAAGCTTCTCTTCTAAAAGGTCCCCAGGGTTGCCTACACCCCAAGCCCACCCTTTACAAAGGTCCACAGGGATACCTACACCCCAAAAGCTTCTCTTCTAAAAGGTCCCCAGGGTTGCCTACACCCCAAGCCCACCCTTTACAAAGGTCCACAGGGATACCTACACCCCACAAGCATCTCTTCCCAAGGGTCCCTAGGGATGCCCACAGTCCAAACCCATCCCTTCCTGAGAGTCCTCAAGGATGCCCACACCCTAAAATCACCCCCTCCCAAGGGTCCACAGAGATGCCCTCACCCCAAATCCACCCCTTGCCAAAGGTCCTAAGGGATGCCCAGCAGCATCCTCCTTGCCCCACAGCCACCAGGACCACTCACCAGGCAGGCTGTTGTTCACCAGCTCCAGGTACTGGTCCACAGAGGTGAGGACCTTGTAGCCAGCGCTGTTGACCAGAACACGGGGTGGCAGTTCCCGCTCATAGGCCTGAGCAGAAAAAGATGGTCATGGATGATAGGGAAGATGGCCATGCCACTGCTGTATCACAGGGGTGTGTCCCCCTTTGAAACTGTGCCCACCAGAGATGGGCGAAAGTGTGATGCTCCTCACCAGTTTGTTCTCGTAGAGGACCAAGCCATAGTTGTGAGGGACCACGCAGAAGCGGTTCCTCCACTTCTTGTTCTCCTCGATGTACTGGAAGAGGTTGCCCGAGTAGATGACGTGGTCCTCCAACGGGACCTGTGGGAAGGAGAAGTGCAGTGGGTGGCACGGGGTGGGCAGGGAAGGGGGCAGCTGGGTACCCCTCCATCCCATGGCCACAGCCTAGCATGGGTTGCTCAGCAAGGTCCGTTCGTGGTGGTTTGGGTGGGGTTTTCTGCACTAGGGCTATGCTGAGGGTCTCCAAGCTCACCACTGGATTATCTCCTATAGAGAACAGGTACATCTGGGTGACAGCCCTGAGGGGTAACACAGGCACAGACTGAGAAAACCTCAGAGGAGCTTGCTCATATGACAGCAAAATCACACATGGTGATGTTCACCATGGTGGTGGTAACATCTCTGCTCCCAGCATCTCCTTCCTGGGGGATGTGCCAAGCTCAGCTGAGCGACTCGAGCTCCCTTGGCCCAGCAGTGGGCTGGAGCAGCCAACTCCAGTACCTCTTCCCAACCTCAGCCTACTGACTTGGGGCAGGTGGTACCACATGTGGTACTGCTCACTGGTGGCCATCAACCAGAGGGTCCTGCCAGCGTGCAGGTCAGAGGCAAGCTGCAGAGAGCAGGAACCTTTGCATGGTCTCCAAATGGGACATCAAGAGGAAAAGCAAGAAGCCACCCTGTAGAAGTCAGCACCAGACAATGCTTAAATGCTCTGGACTTCGTGGAGGACCAGCGAGAGGAACAGGTTGAGGACATCCCACATCCCCAAGGGCCCCCCAGGCCGAGCAGCCCCTCACCAACTCTCCCGCCCCTTTTGGCCTCCACGCCGGCAGCTTTTAGGCCATCCCAAACACAGGCTGGCTGAGCGAGCCAAGAATTTGTCCCAAGAATTTTTATGATCCCAAGAACATAAACAAGAGCCAAGAGCTCTCGTGAGGGTGGAAGCGTGTGGCAGCCGCCTCTCCTGCCATGGCCACCCACCATCCACCACGGTGGCCTTCAGGAGAGACCAGCCAAGGCTTGGGTCCCACTGCGAACCCAGCACTGGGACCTTTCCGCTTCCTCTCCCTGTTCTGTCCATCTCCTGGCTTACAGGAGCCCCACTACCTTCCCCCAGCCCTCACCACCCCCCAGCCCCAGAGCCCACATTGTTCAGCCTGGAGGCAGGTCCAGGGAGACCTTATAGCAGCCTCCCAGTCCCTAAAGGGGGCTCCAGGAGAGATGGGGAGGGACTCTTGATCAAGGAGGGGAG
>VZTM01023445.1:77060-89433 GCA_013400555.1 Jacana jacana | reverse complement strand
ATGTGAATGCAATCAGACAAGACCTACACCTTAGGCTCTGTGGACTTTGTTCAGTTTTCAGTCCTTACTCCTACCTTGCTGCCTGCTATTGAGGATGAAAGATCTTAACATCGTAACCAATGTTATGAGGACAGAAACAGTGGCCTACTCAGTGACAAAGTTCTGCTCTCCTGCCTGCCCCACTGCCCCAATGCCCCCTTCCCCCTTTTTTTAGTCACTGACCAAGGTGGTGGAACTGCATGAATTTATTTTAATAACAAGGGAACCTGGACAACACAGTCCAAGTTTTTGCTGCATAACACCTACGACTTGATTAAGACTAAGTTACAACTGGAGAGAAGAACCACTGGGAGGGAAGAGTATAGTATCGCCACCCTCTCTATGCTTGTGTGGCAACTGTTACTCAAGTGTCCACTGGAAACAGCTATTACGCCTGAAAGACAAAAGAGCAGCAAGATAATGCTATGAATACAACGATCAAAGGTCAAGAAAAGGTAGGAAAAGCCTTCTGCTAAAGCCCTAGTGTTAATGATGTGGCAGTAACACTACTTGTTGATAGTTCAGCAAAGTAGCCTCTTGACTTGCCATGTGGGAACACAGACCAACAGGAAAAGGCTGGGCGTTAACGACCGATAAAGGCAGAAAAGAAATGGGTGGAGAAGAACTACAGTTCTGACAGATGATGAAATGCAGCGCAAGAAAAAAATGAAACAAAATAGGGGAATTCCAGTTTTGGGAACCAATAACCAATAAGAAATTAAAGGTGCAAATAGGCACTTAAAAATTAATGCTTAAATACGTTAAACTGCAGAAATTTAGTTCAGCTACCCCTAATACCTTTGAGTATTTCTGCAGTGAAGTCTCAGAAGCAAATAAACAACCATTTTTGGTCAGAATCTTTCAGAAGCTGCTATGAGGACCTAGGCTGACACCCTGTGCCACGCGTATCACAATTTCACCCAATAATTCCAAATCTTTAGGCTTAGCTATACAATATGTTTTGGAGAGACATCTAATTCTAATTTAAATATTGCAACCACCCCACACCACTAAGCTGCCCCTTACAATACCTCTCATTTTCACTTTGATATGCCTAGCACCAAGACTCAACATAAATATGTACACGTTTGCTAGATTAAATGGCCCTTCAGCATTAGAACATTTTTTTTCCAATAGGGGTACTTTTGAAACACAATTAAATAATGCTAAATAAATAATTTTGTTTCAATTTCTGAGTGCCTTACCCTAATGTCTTTTTCCCTAGAGAAATTAAATTTAATCAAAGGAAGAATTAATGGGACTCATCAAGTACTGAAACTCCGCCCAAGTTTTCCCTGATGAACTGGAAGTTTCTCTCACTCAGTCTTTTGTCCATCAGATAATGATATTCAGTAGCACTAATTAGCGGAATAACTTCACCTGTGAAGATTCAGTCTCTGTCAATGAAAACGATCTCTTCTTTGGCATCAGATATAACCAAGTTTCTCCAAAACCAAGGAATTTATTAATCATTTCATTATTTTGGAACATACAATTTAGTGACAGCTATTTGGGCAGATGATGACCTAGTTAAGCTACATGAAAAGCAACTAACAAGGTATTTGATAATATAAAAGCAGCTCTGTCATAATATGAAAGTTCCCTGCTATCACAGCTTCAGCTGGGACAGAACTGATTTTCTTACTAGCAACGGGTATAGTGTTACATTTTGGATTTGGGATAAGAAATTGTGTTAATAGTACACTGGTGATTTTGGTCGTTGCTAAGTAGTCACAGCCTTTTCTCCTCCTGACACCACCCCACCAGTAAGCAGTCTTAGAGGGCACAAGAAGCTGGGAGAAGACACAGCTGAGACAGCTGACCCCAACTGACCAAAGGGTTAGTCCATGCCATAGGTGTCATGCTGAGTATATAAAGTTGTAGGAAGGAGAAGGAAGAGGGGGACATTTGGAGTGATGCCATTCACCTTCCCAAGTAACTGTTATGTATGATGGAGCCCTGCTTTCCTGGAGATGGCTGAACACCTGCCTGCCCATGGGAAGCAGGGAACTGATTCCTTGCTTCGCTTTGCTTGTGTATGAGACTTATTTTGCTTAAATTGTTTTTATANGGTGATTTTGGTCGTTGCTAAGTAGTCACAGCCTTTTCTCCTCCTGACACCACCCCACCAGTAAGCAGTCTTAGAGGGCACAAGAAGCTGGGAGAAGACACAGCTGAGACAGCTGACCCCAACTGACCAAAGGGTTAGTCCATGCCATAGGTGTCATGCTGAGTATATAAAGTTGTAGGAAGGAGAAGGAAGAGGGGGACATTTGGAGTGATGCCATTCACCTTCCCAAGTAACTGTTATGTATGATGGAGCCCTGCTTTCCTGGAGATGGCTGAACACCTGCCTGCCCATGGGAAGCAGGGAACTGATTCCTTGCTTCGCTTTGCTTGTGTATGAGACTTAATTTGCTTAAATTGTTTTTATATCAACCCATGAATGTTCTCTCTTTTACCCTTCTGATTCTCTTCCCCATCACAACAAAGGGAGCATGAGTTAACAGCTGCACGGTCATAGTTGCTACCTGGGGTTAAGTCATGACACCCACACCTTCCTTATTGTCTCATACTTAGAGTAACAACTTAGAGAGCCAGAGTAGTCTCAGTGCTTTCTATCATTGAATTAAGGAGCAGGATGGCTGGGATCAGGGTCTCACTATGTAATGGTCATTTCTGGTACCACTGGACTGCCCACTGTTTGCTCCACAGATTGAAGTTACACCAGACTGAAGTTTGGTGGTCCAGAACGCCAAATCAAACATACAAGAAGGAAATGGTTACCAGTAAGGACCAAGTACTCAATGTCCCCTACTGCAAGAAAGGAACAGCCAAACTTGGCAGTACTCAATATCCAGATTTCTCAGAATTTCCTCAGATACGAGTTGCACAGATTGTTAAGTATTACTTTAATACATCTTGTTTATTAACATGTCAACCACAATTTAATTTATTGCCTTATTACTAGAAGCTGGCAAAGATGGAAGCTCTTGGCTATATTATCCTCCGCATGAAAGATGGAGTAAAAATATTCCTGTTGAACCAAATTTTTCAAGAGTAAGAATGAAAACTAGGGTACAAATAAAGCCCATGTGATGCATGACTATAGAAACAAGGAATGGCTGTCATAGCCTTTTTTTTATTCTATGATCACATTTCTTCAGTGATGCAGCAACATGTGAAACTTCCTGCATCCAATTAGAGCTCCATTTCTATCAAATTATATGTAAATTACTATTACCATAAACCTGATTTCGCCATGGAGTTACATGGGAACCCAGATTTCTTCTGTCTTGCAGATATTCCCATAAATTGTGACAAAGTTATTGCAATTTACAACCAAGTTTTTAAGATCACAAAGCAATTCAGGGTAGAATAGACCTTAAGATGTCATCTAGCTCAACCTTCTGCTGGCTGAATTACAATGAATGCTGAATTTGGATGATGTTGCTTATGCTTGTGTTTAGCTGGGCCTTGAAGACCTCCAAGGTCAGAGATTCCAGAACCTCCCTAGGGAATCTGTTTCAGCCCCTAACTATCCTCATGATAAAATACGGTCTCATTAAGTTAAGCCAGAACATTGTAGTGATCCTGACCAGAAGACCATAATACATCTTGCAGTCAATGATCCATGCAAGAGCTAACCTGAGTAGGCCCTTGCCTGTGCTGTGCTGCATGTGTGGGCTTGCATTCAAGCCCGTGCTGTGCTGCACATACCCCCTGGCTGCAGGAGGAGCCCAGCCAGCTCAGTGTAATGAAGGAGCCTCCAGGCAGTTCCCACTTGGTACCAGCAATTATGCCACCTGGGTGGCCTTGCCTTTATATAACCACGTAGCTAGAATTTCTCATGTGAGCATCCTTTCGCTTGACAGTAGAAATTTTGAGTAGAGTTGTTCTATTGTAAGGAAATCCAACAACAGCTTGAAGGACAAACACCGGGCAACTGTTTCTATGGACAAGGTCTGCACAGAACGTTGCATGTGGACTGGAGGCCTGTTTGATGCTGTACAACTCGGAGCTCCCAGCATCAAAGCAGATGTAGAATTATCTACACTATTCTCTCTATATTGTTAGCTCTAACAAACAGCATTTTCAATCTTATTTTACAGGGCTTTTCTTACTCAGATTATCACTGACTAGCACCTCCCAGTAGAAAACAAGCTTCTCCCGTTTCACTTTCTGACCATTGTCTCTCAGGCTCCCGCCATGCATGTCCATGAGGACCCTCCAAAGCCCCATCTCCATACAATTTTAGGTCCCTCAGCCTCGCTTCATAGGCTATGTATCCCACCAACCATCTTTGCAGCCTTCCAGTGGGACGGTAGGGAGCAAAAAAGGACGCAGTGGTTTAGGTGTGGTCTATTAACTGCTGAGTAAACAGGAATAATGACTTTGTTCAGTCTAATGGCTACACTCCTGTATGCTGCCAGAGTACATTGCTGACTCATGTACAGCATTTCCAGGCTGCATCCCCTGCAAGTGGTTGTTCTGTCCCATATGAAGGACTCTCCAATTTGTCCTTTTTGCATTTCACAAAGGTCCTGTCAGCTCATGGCTCTGTCCTGTTTAGATCTCTCTGAAATGCAGCCCTGCCCCTGGGAATACTGACTGCTCCCTAGACTCAGTATACTCCAACTCTGGATCAATGACAAAGATACTAAGCAGGATAGGTCCCAGAATAGAGCCAAGAGGAATTCCCTGTAACCAGCCTCCAAGGTAGTACATGAACCACTGCTGGGAATAAAGCAAAAGCAAACACCTTGCAGTTTATCTAGTTGCTTGGGTAATTTTTATCATTAGCTACAAATTCCACCGTCTATATAATATTTTGTTATAAATAACTGATTAAGATTTTTTCTGTATTGCTAGATGACTTCATATTTATTTACAAGCCTCAGATAACCAGTTTTTAAATTCACTTCACATACTGTATTATCTCAAATGAAGGACCCAAAAATCCCCTAGTGGAAGCAGCTGTCATGAAAAACAGCTGATTTCTTTATCTGAATTTTAGCATCTCCTATCGTCTTTAATCTGAGCCAGACATGCTCAGTCTGCAGCTTATCTATTACAAAAATAAAGAAATTTCATAAACTGGTCATATCAAACTATGCTGAAGCCACCCAATTTCACACTGAGTAAGCTACCTCATGATGCTTTCAACAGAGTATGTCTGTAAGGAAATAAGAAAGCTTTCAACTTTCAAAAAAATAAAATTTCCTCTTTAAAAACCTCCTCTGAGGACTTTTCTTAGCCAATTTTTTCTTCACTACCACCATCTTCTAAAAGGATCCCATTCGTCTTTCAATCTATGAATCTAAGAAGTCAAGTTAATGAAAAAAGGGTATAAGAAATGTAAAGGTAATGTGTTCAAATTATTTAAATCGGTATCATGCTTGTCTACAGCTTTGTCTCCTGTTCTGTCACAACTCCCCTCAGATGGTGATTTAACCTGTTTAACACCACTCTTAACTGTACTTTGCTTATATAATTTTAAAAAAAATACAATTGAGGGTTGTTTGATCTTTTGAAGTTTAAGTAACTTTAAAAAGTCTGTGCACATTCCATTTCACCAAATCTGTACAGTCCAACATAAACTAGAACTATAGTTCTAGATGTTCAGCTGGAAAAAAAACCCTCAGATAAGCCTGAAGACATCACTGTTAAGACAGATTGCTTTATGAGGAACAGCTAATGGATACAATGATCAAATAACTTTAAAAATCTAAGCCTGTTGTATTAGAGCCAGCTAAATAGTCCTATTAAATAACATTTTGTAACTTCATACAGTACATGGAAAGAAGCAGCTGTTAAATACATTGTTTCCTTTCCTGTACATCTTCCATTAAGTTTAATTCAGTTATCTTTAAAACCAGTTCAATAACTACAGTAAAACTCCAATTGTTCTTGGATGTGTCTCTACTGCTAAGCATGCCAGATAGTAGAAGAGGTATTAAAAATGCCCCTATGATAGTCTCCGCAAGAAAATAGATATGGTAAATGTAGCAGGAAAATCTCAAACTAGGGTAAAACTCCCCATTTTTTTTTGTCCTTTTCAGAGAATGGAACTACACTGCAGTCCTTCAGCTCTTTGCTATTTCCCCATTACATCCAAGGATTTTAAAAAGAGAGTAAGTGCACAAAACCCTGGTTTAATCCCCTTAATATTCCAGAGCAGAAGCTACCCAAGCTCCACACCAAGTCCATATCTAGACTGCTTGTTAACAATTGCTCCATATAAAAAAGGTGGGTGACAGTGAAGAAACTAAGTTGAACTAGGCTCCCATTTCCATACTAAAAAACTGGATTACTAATGCCAAACAAGTCAATCACAAAATCAAGGTCATTCCAGCAACACACTGATATACTCCCTATGCAAGAAAAATTCTGTATCCTCTTTTGGGAAAACAACAAGATTGGTGAGGAGGATTGTAAACACGTTCAACTGACTTGCTGGGGTGTCAAAAACACATGTATCATACTACTTGTTGTTTAGACTTGTGCATTGGACAAATAGAACATCTGTGCCTAGATAACACAGGCCTGTGATAGTTGTACAGGCACCTTATCGAACACACTTGAGATTCCTGCCCTGCTGTGGGAAAGAACAGAATACAGTGATAAACTACACCTGCGCAAATCCCTACCAAAGAGGCAAAACCAGCAGGTTTGGTGATCCTCTAGCAAGGATCAAGCTCTGCAGGGCCTGCGTCCCCACTTGTGCCTCCACCCAGGTGCTGCTCTGGAGATCCCCCAGTTGGTGAGGTAACAAAAGTAAACTTACTCTTTGCATTTCAGCCGTGGTTTTGTGGTTGTTCCTGCATCCTGCCCGTGCTGATTCACATACCTTAATCTTCATATTAATAATTAAAAATGCTGAAGTACTATCACAAATTTTTAGAAAAAAAGAAAAAGTATTTTTAAAACAACATACATAGGCAAATGGCTCAGATCAGTTGCTTCCATAATAAGCAGCCAGCGTGCTCAACCTTTTGGAGTTACAATGAAATACAGGCTGGAAGGGACCCCAGAAGCCTCCAGTCTAGCTGCCCAGTCAGAGCAGTCTGCTCAAGGTATTACCCAGTCCAGTTGTGAGCACCCCCACTTACTACCATGAAGAGTGCAGATTTACTTCAAATGCTGCATTTGAGAGAAAAAGACACATTCTTGCAGCTCCTGTTACACCCAGTTAAGTTCATACTGTAGACTAACAAAGTCGGAGGAGCCACACTGGACAGCAATTACTAGCAAGAGAAATAAAATGGATCTTTATTGACTTTTATTCTCACCGAACCCACAAACAGGAACAAACCAAACTGTTTCTAGCCTGTGCTACAGTCAAACCACTTTTACTGCTGGTTATGCACGAACCACAACATCCACTGTTCACTGTCAAACTCCGAGTTTGACAAGTTACCAAGTTTACAGTTTAAAAGGTTCTTTATAAACTTAGTAAATGACACTATGGAATCATAGCACATACCTTCTGAGGAGAGCAAAACTGGGTAGGTTTTGAAATAAAGTGACATACAGCAATCGTCCAAGCTTTACTACAAAGAGCTGAAAATTTAACATGCACAAATATATAGAAATGACTCAAAGCAACCCATATTGCAATACTGGCAGTCAAGCACAAAAATCACAACTGATAACTATTTAAAGTTATGCCTGTAGACTTCTGCAAACTTTGGAGGGGCTTCATCATATTAGGCACTATACAAACACATAGCAAGTTCCCTCAAGAGTTTACAATCTAAATTTACAATCCACAACCGTGAAGTGCAGCACTTCAATTGACCTCTACAGGCGAGGGTACCTCAGTTTGCCTCAGGAGTGCAATATAACTGGACAGTAGTGAGGGAGAAAGAGATGCAGGGGAGTGAATAGCAACCATTTCAAGGTTACACAGAAGGTCAAAGAGAACATGGGGTCTCAACTTCTGATCTATTGCACTACAATTTTTCCTTATATTCAGTTTAGCCCAAAGATTTTGCAGGCAAGTACAAGACCTTTCAATCCAAACACACTGTTAATATTTATCATTCACAAAAGCAAAGACGTAGTGTAAACCTAATCAACTCTCCCATACTTAAGTTTCAAAACCACAGTGAGACAGGATAGTCAATTTTCATTCTGTGTTTTCCTCACACTGTTCATGATTTTGATATGCTACTTCAGCTGCTAGAGTGTTTCCAGTTTGAATTAAGTCATTCTTTCTAGATGAGTTTGATTTAAATCAAGGTCAAAATATTAGTATTGAATAGTATTATACGCCTTAATTTACTTCTCACAGCAGGATATGACAATCAAGCAGTATATGTGAAGAGTTTTTTATAATGTTATTTTGAACATAGAAGCTTTCTCCCACATCACCTTCCAGCTTTAGCCTACTTTCTCTATTCATATGAAGTATCCTGATCACTATTTTAGATATTAGTAAAAAGGAAAAGCTACTTGCCTGAGATTAGACAGAATGACAAAACTGGAACCAGAACTCCAGCATCCCAGTACATTGTTCTAATGACAACACCTTCCTTCAACTCTGTCGTGATTATTTTAGCTATCATTTACACTCAGTAGCTATCTTAGTTTCTACAATGTTAGCAGAGAACATGTCAAGCTTTAGAAAAAAAATAACACTTCACATTTTCACTAACCTATCTGGGAACAGATCTTAGATGCTTAAACAGAATTTTTTTTTCCCAGATCCAGCACTAAGGTGTAACTTCAAAAGTTACAGTCGGAGATTGAGCCTAGCCTAAATATCAACCTTGCTCTAATTTCACCTATCTAGTCAGCAGGTATTTTGATAAGAGAACTACTAAAATAAGACACAACAAGCTTTCAGTCAGCTGGCCAAATAAAAAGTGATTATTTTTTTTTGTTTTGGTTAAAAAAATCAGTTATAAAAAATTAAGACATTTTAATATAAATCAATACAAATTAATATAAATACAGGAGCAAACAAAACAGTTTTTGGGTAAAAACGCATGCTAGTGTTAGACATTTGTCTTCAAAACATTTTACTGACTATGGCACCTATGGCATTACTATGGTTTCCTTCAACCTGAAATCCAGAAGTCTGTTGTGTGTCCCCCAAAAAAACAACTGCTAAAATGTAGAAACAGACCCCAAAACAAACACACACAATCCAAAACAAAACCCACACATGCTCAAATATAAACTGAAAGTTGTCTCAATCCATGTGGCACTACAGAATGTGATAATTACACTAGGAGCCTGCAAAAAAACTGAAATCTTGAGTTATTTTTGCTCCTCCTAGATGGCAGAAGGCTCTTTGAGACTGAATGCAGAATTCTTTCTTTTTCCTCCCATGTCATTCTTTTGCGATGGGTTCACAGATTTCTTAAGTGAAAAAAACCAAAAAATTTTACAACCTTCCCAGTCTTACTCTTTCCTCCACAATACATGGGCACTGAGGACCCAGCTAGATTTCAAAAAGCGAAAAAGCAGCCATACAGTGTTAAATCTGAAATGGCCAAGTTTTTTTGGCTGGTTCACATATAGTTTTCTCTGCTCCCCTATTTGTTCAGACACCAGATATTTTCCAAAGTTCTCTTTTTCTAGCACAGAGAGAGTGTACAGCAATATCACTGTTTCCCTTAAGTTTGATTTACAGCTTGTATACACAAATGATTTCAGTTTTGCTTTTTGCTGTTAGACAAATGGCAAAGCTGTTTGTGTTACATTTTTACCCTCAAACTCTTTAACTAAGATTGAGGACAAAAAGCAGTCATATCAGTCTGGAACACTCCAGCATCAGTCTTCTTCCTACTCATGACAGCTCCATACAGAGCTGCTTGCTGCTCCTTCTCAATCAAAGCATGAAGCCAGCATCACTCTTCTGCACGTCAGCTCCATCTTTCCCCTTTTCTCCTCCTGCATGCTGTACAAGGTGAGAGGAAAATAGTGTCCTCCACTTTCACGTTTCCCTTGATTTTGTTGTATTCTGATCTATTCTTCTCTCTCTTCTATTGTTCAATTGAGCACATGCTTATATTTTTTTTTTTTTTTTCTGTAGCAACTTGTCTGGAATATATACTGCATTGTGTCTTACTACAGTCACCTCCGACTCAGCAGTGCAGAAACAGTACAGGAGCAAGAATGCACAACCTGAGTTCTAATTCCTTTCCACAGCTTCCTTCCTGCAGCTGTAGTGAAACATATATGTCCACATTTGGGGGATGAAAAGTATATTTCTAGCTATTTCCTTAACTCCACATTAACTTTTTTCAAATGGTGTCTAAATATATTTAGCCACACACAGCCTGGTAGAAGTTAAGGCACTGAAGGACAGAGCCTGAAACACCCTCCTCTTTTCTTCTGAACTAGCATTTCATTTTGAGCTCCAACCCTGGTCTAAAGGCCCACTGTACAAACCGGTCCTTCCTCGCCTATGCTCGGTTGTGCCCCTTCAGACTGGCACTTAGATTGTAGTTTAAGACCGGTGGGACTGGATCTCACAAGTCACTATCCAACTCTGTCTTGCTTTAAAACACCACTGTTTTTTAATCTGGGGTCATAAACAGGCATTGCATTCAGTAAAAGAAAGACTCCAAGATAACATTTTTTCAATGTGTGATCCACAAATGCAGATCACCAACAAATTCTTCCAAGTAACCCATAAAAGATTAATTACAAAAAACAAAATAAAACCAAAACAAAACAAAAAGAACTAAAAACAAACAAAAAAACCTCAAACCCAAACACAAACCGAAAATACTAAACCAAGATGTATTAGGAAACTTAAATGCACCACTCCTAGACTACACTTGAGCAGCAGAAATCTTGGGAAGAAAAATGAGCAGCAGAAATCAGAAAAGATTGAAATAAAATCCATGTTCTATATGAGAATCAAATTCTTGAAAACAACCCAAGTGTTGCTGGGGTAAGTTTTAAGTAATAGACTATATCAATAGAAGGAAATGGCATCAGTACAAACTGTTCCATTTTCTTGAAGAGCTTCAATCGTATCCGTTCAAACTCTGAATCTAAACCTGTCTTTGTTTATCTAGGAATGCCAAGGACGTCCATAGAGAAAAAAACAGTATCTCCTCTACAAATGAACAAAGTCAGACCATGGGCCCAGCTGTCACAATTTTTAAGGTACGAATCAATTCCATCATACCAGTATATGACATTAGTGATAAAGCTTATAAATTCATGTAAGCTATTGCCTGTAGAAGAATGCAGTCAAAATTAGATTTTAAAAATAGGTTTTTCTGGGGCATTTGAACTTTTCTAGTAATTCAAGACACTGCAAACTGACCTGAGAGCCTTACAAATTCTCATCACTCTAAGGGTACTGTATCTTCTTCATGTGGCTTTCTAAATGTTAAATTCTCTGATGACAAAGTCAAGTGAACAAGAGTGGTTGTAACTCAAAATTAACTGTATTCTATTATCAATCATATTTATAAGAACAAGTCACTTGGAAATCACTCAAATTGAGCCTTTCATTAGGAAACAAATGAAATTTCTTTACATTTCTTTTGTTTTCTTTTATCTACATTTATTCCGATATGTACATTACTAGGATGCATTTCATCCCTCAGGTCTGGTCCAGAGATATGAATGCAGCCTCCTTGCTCAACTCATTTTCCATATCCTTCTTATTCTTTTATTGATATTCTGTTTCATTCTCTCAGACCTCATCCGGCATGAAACACTTCAATCTCCTTCCAATTTACCCTCCCCTCCAGCACAACAACCTGCTTGAAAAGTAAATTCTCCTGTCGGTCAAGGTAAATCTGTTTCGCCTACTTCTTCAATGCATTACGTTTATCTGCTGCTTTTTAACACCGCCACGGAGATGCACAGAGAGCGTGAGTCTGCACCTTGGGAACGCCTGAAAGCCATTCTCAGCAGTGCTACAGAATACGCTTAGGTGTTTCGCTCGGGGCTTTTTGTTTTCCCTCGTTAAACCACAACGAGAAGACAACGTGCCAAAATCAAAGACTCTGCCAGCTCAAGAAAGTCCCCGTCCGACTTTCACTGAAGTTCGGAGCAGAAGCCACCCAGCCGGCGAAGGCATCCCGACACCTGTCAAAAGTTCAAAGGGCGGCCAAAGGAAGGAGGGTCTTCTCGCTGTCACATCCCGGCGCGCATTTTCGCCCCTTTCTCAGGCAGGTTTGCCCCTCTGTTTGCCTCGGCTGGCTCTCCTGCCTGGGAGCCCGCCGCAGGGAAACCAGCTCCGCGCCACAAAGCCTTTCCTTTTTTTGATTTTACCCCTCCCTCTCTTTTTTAAAGGGCAGCTCCATCCCCGCCGCTGTCAGGGAAGAGGAACCCCAACGAGTTCGCCCCGACAACA
>VZTM01023445.1:57036-76904 GCA_013400555.1 Jacana jacana | reverse complement strand
GGTGGTGGCAGCGGTGATGATGATGATGGCAGGGAAAGGGGCGGGACAGCCTTGCGGCGCGCTGCGTCTCTCCTGACACGTGTGGTCACGCAGGGGAGGCGGCCCCGCTGCCACCCCTGCCCCCTGCCTAAGGAAGAGGGGGCGTCGGCCCTCTCCCGGTAACACCGCCCCCTCGGGCGGGGAGAGGCGGCGCCGCGCCGCAGCCGGCGCCATTTTAAGTGCGGGCAAGCCGCCCTTGTTCCTTGTCTGAGGGAGCGAGTGAGTGTGGGCGAGCGTGTTGGTTTATTTCTTTTAAATGTGGCTCTAGGATAGGTGCTGGCACTTCGCGCTGGGGGCGCCCCGCCTCTTTAGTCCTTTCCCCGTCTCTTGCAGGGTTTGGGGGTGTCACTTGTTATTGTTTCCTTACGGAGGATGCTGGTGGCTTTTTCTGCCCCCATCCAAGATGGCGGCGGGAGCGTCTCCGCGGGGGCGTTTATCTCCCGTGTTTGAGTCCTTTTCCGCTACTTTCCCTTTGCACCGCGCTGCTGTTGCGGGGCAGGGGTGCCGGCAGCCCTCCCACTCAGGGAATCCACTACCCCCAGCCGTCAGGCCTGTCCACGCAGCACTGTCACCAGCAATAAAATCAGAAGGCGGCAAGGTATTGCAGGCCTGAGGCGGTGTGTGAGGCCCTGTGCTAGAGTAAGGGTGTGATACCACACGTCTGCTGCTCTTGAGGAAAGATGCATAGCTGTCACCATGTGTTTCAGCAACATGGGTGGCCATAGGGCCGTTGTGAAATGCATGAAATGAATTTGCAATGGGGGAGAAGGCACGTTGTTACAAGTACGAAGTTGGTGTCTGTCAAGCTGATGCAACCTTGCACTGGTGAATGGGTGCATTTGGCCAGTGCTAAAAGGAGCTGTGATACCAGGCACGTGGTGTGGTGAGGCTGCTGAGAGGAGTTGTGAACCGCAGCAATAGTTTGCTGTGGGTATCAGCCATCCGAGATCACGACTGATGCTGCCAAAGTCATCTTGAATAAAGCAGCAAGAGGGAAAAGTCTGTGTAGTAAAAATAGTCTCTGTCTACTCATGAACTGGCTTAGTTTTTTAGAGCGAAAGGCTGTATGCACCCATGTTCTGTTCCTTAATCGTTATATTTCCCAACATGTTAAATTTGTTTTGAAGTGCTTAAGCATGTGGCTGAATTTTAGCTGTCACAAAGGCCTGATAGATTTGGAAAGAGTAATCGAGATACAGAATCTCTGAGGGACTAGCACACAGCCTAGCTAAAAATACTAACATTTATTATCGCTTTTACACAATCATGACATACACTGTTCTTTATTGTCAGAACACTGTGAAGACACCTTGAAGTTCTGGATACCATTTTTTTGTTGAACTATGGCCACAGCATCAACTAGGTTTATTTTCAAGGGAGAAATGGAAAGTTAGAAACGCTGGGTTGAAGCCTTCCCCAGCAACAGCAGTGATTTCCAGAAGACCTGTGAGAAATCAAGTTAAAGGCTTATGTATCATTACTAATTTTTCAAATGCATAATCTTTTGACCACTGCATTGGAAAAAGACATATATGAATCAGTGACTTAAGAGCACGAGTCTGTTCATAGTTCTCAGAACCACCCAAACCACAGTAAATATAAAACCTGGTCGCTGCTGTGAGCAGATGCTTGCATGTTGACTTCTGCGGGGTATCTCTACGTACATCAAAGGCCACAATCAAATCTAAGTAAAGAAGTCAGAAAGACAAAGAGAGGTTAGTGCTGCTTCATTTTTATAGCAGACCCCGGATGATCTTGATTTTACCTTCTTAATTAGGCTTCTGCTGTACGTGCATTACTTTTCTCGAAAAAGAAGTCAGCTATTCTCTCCAGTTCTCGTAATTCAAATCCAGTGTTGCACAACTGAGCAGCCAGGCTTTCTTGCTCTAATTCATGCTGTAAAGCATCCCACCCACTAAAATGAATGGGAACTCTAATGAAACTAAGATGTAAGGATGGCAAAATCTGCCTCAGAATGAAAATGGAAATGCCAACTGTGTTATTAAAAAAAGGCCACAATATATAAATGAGAGAACAACTGTGAGTCCTACCATCATGGCAAAACCTTACAGCGTTAAAATATGGGTAGTTTTTAATTGTTCTATATACAGAATGTCTTTTTCAAAAGATATTATTAGATGTGTAGAAAACAAATAGCTCGCAGTGCATATTCTCCCTTTCATCTTTGTCCAGAACTCCCACTGTTTTCTGTGCAGGAAAACACAATACAATATGGTTCAATGTCTGTAAATGATAAAGCAAAAAACATTCTGTTAATTTATTTCTGAATTAATCTGGGCTATATTATTTCATACATGTTTGAAGCTCTTCACATTGCTTGGTTTATGCATGCAGTGCATATAAATATTAATATTTGGATATTGCAGTATTGCTTGAACCTACTGGACAATTTTTTTAAAAAACAGAATTCCTATATGAAAAAGCCCCTTTTTATAATAAACTGTGATGAGACATAGAATATAGTTCTCATAGAAATGTGTTGATAAGCAGAAATGGCTGGATACTTGGACACTAAAGTTCAACAGCTGACTCATCAGATGAAGAAGTGCCCTGTTCTACTGGAGAACACATCAGACAGACTTTGAAATGGGGAGCTGTATTCTGAACTCTGCAGCCGTTATCAGCTTTCTTAGCGTGATTGCTAAAGGGGCGTCAATTTATTACCAGAAGAGGCAGGGTCAGTCTACCTTCAGTCTTGCCTGTCTCCAGTGGAAATGTGTGAAGTTCAAGACTGCCACATTTACTCAGCTAGGGTAGCTTAAAGTATTTCTCCTCAGCACATCCAAGTGTCAGCATCCAACTCTCATGGAAGTTACTTTTGTTGATAGTTTATCTTTTTCTGGGCAAGAAACCAGAATTGCTAAAATACAGATGTGCCTTTTCTGTCCTGCTGCCTTTGCTATGGAGGCAGAAACTTCTGGAAGAGTGGCAGAGCAGTTAGAAGCTGTAAGCTCTTCAACAACTGGTATTCATTAGAGGTTATCTGCCTGACAGGCTCCAAATCCAATATTTGAGCAGCCTTCTCTCTTCTGCAGGGGATTATCTTTTCTGTAGAACATGGATCAAATCCAGGTGAAGTTGTACTTGAATAAATGAGAAATCTTCCTGGAGTGCCTTTCTCAGGTTCTACTGGGAGGTCAGGGACGTGCAGTAGGAAATAGTCTCTTAAACTGGCATTGAGATTTCTGTCATGAATGTGCCCCAGGTGACTTTCTCTTTGCTTTCACCAAATGTTGTACAAGCTTAATTGGTTGAAAATAAACCAAAGAAATAAAGAAAGAAAAAGGAGGAGAGGAGGCTGTGGGGATCTTCCAATCAACTTTCTTGCTAGTACAGACTTACTCCCAGTACCTTGTTTATTAGTATTTATTTAATTCTTTTTAAACAACTAAAAGAATTCCCACCACTTCCTCTGAAAAAAATTGCACAAACTCTGCTCTTTACTGCCAGCAAGATTTTCTGATATTCAGTCTTTCCCCACCCTCTTTTAATTTACTCCTACTTGTTCCCATATGTATAAGCGCAAGTATTTCCTCCATCCTTAAGGTTTGCATTACTTAAGCATTTACTGGCTGGAGACATGCCTCCATCTACCTCTGCTTTAACAAAACTGGAGGTATTAAGCTCGTTTAACCTTTCTCTATGAAACCACTCTTCCAGATAATTCTTGCTACTGTTCTTTAAATTACCTCGTTTGCCTCGACATTATGATGGATTGCACAGAAACAATGCACTTACCAGCGCTGGGACTGCTAGGGAAAAGTTCAGAAATGTTTCGATAAGCCTGAGCTGCCAAAATGAGGTTGTATCACTGAAGTGCTTTGCATCACTTGACTACATTTTTGAGCACCCTAAAACTCAATTAACCACCCTCTGGATCTGTGCTGTGTCTTTTACTTGCCCATACTTTGCAGCTCTGGTGCTCAGATGGACCTGTGTGCTCAAAGCAGCCCTGCAGGTCTCACACACACGCACAAACGCACGCACACACCCCCATCTCACTTCATTTTCCATGCCAGCTTCAAGTCATTGGAGGGCTTTGTTTCCAGCATTTTATTCATGGCATTGTGAAACTTGTGAGTGAAGAAAAAAGAGTAGATACAATATATTGGTGTTTTAATAGTCAAGATTTTTTTACTAGGTTTATTTTCAGTGAACCTTTATAATTTTTTACTTAATGATGTTATTTTATAGATAAACAGTGGTCACTTTGCTTTTTTTATTATTTGTTTTACTTCTGTTTTCTGACCATTTGATCCCTCATATGATTGTACACCTAAATTAAAATCCAAGATGTGTCATAAAATTTCGTTAACCTGTTGAGAGCAAATATCCTTCATTTCTCTAAGAATTTTACATTTTATGAACTACGTGTAATGATCCAGAAGTTACTTACTTTCTCAGAGAAAGGGATGATCACCTTCTGATCAGGCTCATCTTTTAGGATACACACTTGTCTAATTAAAGCCTGCTTTCAGCTTTGCCATGATAAAAGCCAAGATGCTCTGTGAGGTTTTGGTTTACTGATTTCCTCTAGTAAAATAAATGATGCAGTATTTTGTTGGCAATAGTGCTGGCTGCCGTATCACTATTGTGAACTTCTGCTGTGGATGCCTACCTGGGAAGTTGCATGCAATAAGCATTCACCTTACTCATTTGAGCACCACTCACATTTCACAGAATCACAGAATCACAGAGTATCAGGGATTGGAAGGGACCTTGAAAGCTCATCTAGTCCAATCCCCCTGCCAGAGCAGGAACACCTAGATCAGGTCACACAGGAACGCGTCCAGGCAAGTTTTGAACCTCTCCAGAGAAGGAGACTCCACAGCCTCCCTGGGCAGTCCCTTCCAGTGTTCAGTCACTCTCACTGTGAAGAAATTTTTCCTCATATTTAACTGGAATCTCCTATGTTCCAGCTTGCACCCATTACCCCTTGTCCTGTCAGTGGACGTCACTGAGAAGAGCCTGGCTCCATCCTCCTGACACTCACCCTTTACATATTTATAAACATTAATAAGGTCACCCCTCAGTCTCCTCCAAGCTAAAGAGACCCAGCTCCCTCAGCCTTTCCTCATATGGGAGATGCTCCACTCCCTTCATCATCTTGGTAGCCCTTTCTGTACTGCTGCATCATCAGTGTCATGCAATTGCCATACATATCACAGCCCCTCTCTATTTCTGTGATCCTGGCACCAGACAGAGTGGTGTCCAGGGTGTCTGATCTGGGATGACCTAGTTAGTTGTGCTTGGCATGTAGGTTTGATGTATAGAAGGTGGAGGGAGTTGGAGGAGGCTGGTTAGAAATGGGTGTTGTGCACCTGTAGTATAGTGATGTGCACTCTCCGTTGCTGGGAGAGAGACCACTGTTACTTGATCTGAGGCATTATCAGTGTCCTTTATGCCTTATCCCATACAGTGCTACACACTGGGGCATAGTGAATTTGGGAGACACAGCACAAATGGCTCAATCCTGCTGCAAAGTCCAGCATAGTGGAAGACTTCAACACCAGGTTAGCTCTGTGCATAACTACTGTCAGTGAAGGAAACTGCTCCGGTTCAACCATGTGTTTGTTTGATGCCTTGCTAGAATGTTCCAGACTTTCTACCTGCATTCCTCAAGGGTGCAACAATACAGCTCCCTTTTGCCGCCAACCTCCTCAATATTTGGCAACCTGGCACAATTTCTCTTCTACCTGATAGGTATTTTGGTGCGATAGCAAAGTGTGTGGTATTTCTTGAGGTGCTGGAGTGAGTGTAGAGGAGGACAATGAAACTGGTGAAAGGCCTGGAGAATAGATCTTATGATGAACAATTGAAGGAGCTGGGACTGTTAAGTTTGAGGAAGAGGAGGCTGAAGGGAGACTTCATCACTCTCTACAACTACCTGAAAGGACATTATAGAGAGGTTGGTGCTGGTCTCTTCTCACAGGTAATTGGTGATAGAACAAAAGGGAATTGCTGCAAGCTGCAGCAGGGTAGGTTTAGGCTGGACATAAGGAAAAAGTTCTTCACAGAAAGAGTGGTCAGTCAGTGGAATGGGCTGCCCAGGGAGGTGGTGGAGTCACCATCCCTGACTGTGTTTAAGAGTAGATTAGATGTGGTGTTGAGGGATTTGGTGTAGGGGAGAACTTTGTAAAGTGTGGCTGATGGTTGGACTCGATGTTTCCTTTTCCAACCGGAATGATTCTATGATTCTATGATTTATTCCCTGCATACTCCACACTGGTTCAGCAATGCTGGAACTTTGTGACACTGATCTCCTCTCTGTAGTCTGGTAGAAAACCAAGATTGAAAACATGGTATCGTAATATGGTACCCACGGAATCTTGCTAGATATCTGCTAAATGTGTTGTGAATTCTTTACATTGATTTTTCTGCTGGGAAGGGAGGCATCTAGGGCAAAACCACCCTTTACTGCAGAAGCAACCCACTGATGCATTAGAGAGACAGAGAAAAGAGGAAGAAATAGGAAATGAAAATGAATACCCTGTTCACCCCAAATATTTACAGAATACGTTCTTGAGTTCCTAAAGCTTTTCTGAATATTAAAACTTCATTGTAAATCTGTTTTTTCAGTAAAATGGGTTTCTACCAAAATGGTGATATACTCAGCTATTTGATGAGAACATCCAACAACATTGCAATGATGTGTCAGTGCCAAAGAGTATCTATGTCTGGGTGAAAAGATGTTAATACTCAGATTGGTGAACTGCGAGTGATTTTCATGGCAATTTGGAAATGATCAGCATGCTTGCTCATTTGTCCAGTTGTCTCTGTGCAGACCCAGAAGCCCAGCTGCAGACACGTCCATCTGAAATTCTTGGCCAGAGATCATTCGGTCCCAGATTACCTGCCAATGCATGTGGCAGCCAGATATCCCTATAGCATAGGAAGTAATTTTTTTGAGGTGCTGTTGATTTCAATGCAGAAGCTGAGCAGAGCAATAGATGAGGCACGCAAAGAGGGCACACATCAGGCACTGTGGGTTCCGGTTGCTGCCTAAGACCCTGGTCCTCAAAGAAGGAGACTGAAGTCAGAGATATCTGCGCACAGAGATCGACTTGTGAGATGAGGGAAGATGAAATTCTGATGGTAGAATTTGATTAAATGCCTTAAAATTTGAAAGCAGCTCCATCTGCTTTATGTACTGCTTTATGTACTTGTTGTGTGACTTCTTGCTTATCTTCTTAAAATCTCTCTTCTGGATTAACTTGCATAGTTGGACGATTAGCATCTTGTCTTTGCCCTTCAGACAGCTCTAGATTTTTTCTTCATCTTGAGTCATACGCTACATGATATGAAGACTGAGTAGGTGGATGTCTGGATTTTCCTGTCCTTTCAGGTAGCCTATGTTATCATTACCAGTGGCATTCTGAGTACAGGCTCCCATGTGTGCACTTCTGCTTTTTTGGTCTTCTACTGTCTCTTTCATTTCTTTTTCTGGGCTGGAATGTATAAATGATGGCTCTTCACTGTTGTCCAACTTCCCCTTTGCTGCTGTGGGTAAGCATCTCTTTCGGTTCTGCATGTTAAAATAGAAAGAAAATAGATGAGACCAAAAGCTAGGGTAGACTCTCATGGTACAGCTTTGTAGCTTTGGAAAGGCCTTCTCTGGTATGTTATTGCTGTGAACTGGTTGACATTGCTTTAACATGTCTCCAAGTGCTTATTATCTCATCTCTCACACTGGGAAATAAAGGCTCGCAAAAAGCTGTACAGAGATATTTGTGGGTGAGGGTGAGCCCCAGGGTCTATAGACTGTACTAGTGTGATCATTCAAGGCTGTATTCCTTCAGTTTCACTTTTATTTGTGACCTTCCCAGGTTATTTCAAAACGTGCTGTGCTGTCGTTTTTGTGCTGTAGAGCTGAGGTAGGGGGTTCTTGAGTGTTGTCTCCTCCCTTTCAATCTTCAGAGGAGGTGCGAGATCTGTCAGGACAGAATAAGCAGAAGTGGCACCAGCTGGGCGGGACAGGAGTAACAAGAAGCTTTGGTAATAACGTAGGGCTGAGCAGTCCCGCAAACGGGGTGTAGCTGGTGGTTCAGGAATTGGCTGCAGTTCCCTAGGCCAGCTCATCCTAACTGGGCTAGCATGGCTTACCATTCTGGAGAATTGTATCTAATGTCTATCAAATCACAGTCTGCATAAGCTGAGATGTGGCTGAGTGTGAGATATCCCCGTCTTTTGCTATACATAGAGTACAAAAAGGTTAAAAAAGATGAAGCACTGCCTTGGATAAGGAGTTGCGGTACATTGGAGGGCCAAGGAAGCCTGAGCTGAGGCTCCTCAATAAGTAGCCAATTTTCTTGAAGAAGTTTGTTTTCAGTAAGAAGCAGGTACTCTTCTTCCAGGTACTGCTGTCCCATCAACAACACAAGAGCTGTCAGCTGAGTCTGTCCAAACTGAGGTACAGAGGTCTGGGCATGCATCATGGATGGAGGTGGAATTTCATCTAATAGAACAGGGGGGAGAATTGAGAGCCCTCAGAAGACAGAGAATTTTGTTACCAGTGTGCTTTCTGGAATATTAAAGGACCTTATACATGCTTCAGGGGTTATGTCTACATGGATGGGTGTGGAGATGCAGGATGCAGGCCAGCTCTGATATGAAAACTGAAACTTCAGTGGTGTGACACTGTGCTGGCATTTATTATAAACACTCTCCCTGCAGGATTTACCAACACAGCTCTGAGCTTTTGATTAATCCAGCTCCCTAGTATCCAGACCCATCTGGTTTACATCCAGCTAGCTCAAACCACAAGCAACTGCATGCACCACTCTACGTGGACACTTTGGGTTAGTTGCAGTAGATAGCTTCCACAGCAGCCATATATGCATGTGGTTGGTGCTGGTCTCTTCTCACAGCTAATTAGTGATAGAACAAGAGAGAATGGTTTCAAGCTGCAGCAGGGTAGGTTTAGACTAGACATAGGAAAAAATTCTTCACAGGAAGAGCGGTCAGGCACTGGAATTGGCTGCCCAGGGAGGTAGTTGTGTCGCCATCCCTGACTGTGTTTAAGAATCGTTTAGATGTGGTGTTGGGGGGCGTGGTGTAGGGGAGAACTTTGTAGAGTAGGGTTGATGGTTGGACTTGATGATCCCAAGGGTCTTTTCCAAACTGAATGATTCTATGATCCTATACATGAGTGAATTGGCAGTTGTTGCACAGTGGAAGCAAGCTGCTCTTGTGACAAAAGCAGTCTGTGTAATTTCATGTTTAGTAGTATATAATCTCTTTTGGATTGTCAAGTAAAATGTAAAAATGACAATGCATTGAAACCAAAGGGAAAAAATTACAACCAGAGCAGTTCTAAATTGACGTATTTAAAATTACTTTGAAATTAAATTAAGCTTTTCAAAGACAAGTGGGTTTCTTGTGTCTCTAAAACAGACATTAAGCAACAAAATCCAGGTTTACTTGTGCAGAAATGATTTAGGTGGTGAATGGGGAGGAAATAGTCATAGAGGGCTGAGCTGAGTAATGTGCACTTGCAAGTTCTTGCAAAGCCCAAGTAGGAGGGAGTCAGGAGTCTTGCAGAAAATCTGTAAACTGACTATGACTCAACTTGATCCATGTAAGGTTTTCACAGTGGAATAAAAGACAAAACCTCTGGTCTTGGTTGCTATGATAGAAAACTGGATAATAAACAATTCTGTTAATGATAGCTTATACAGAATTTTCTCTTGTCAACGTTCCTCTGCTTCTTGTTGTATTTTGACACAGCACAATTGTGTGAGTGCCTCAAGTGAACTCAATAGCTCTTCCAGAAGGAGGCCTGACTCCTTGTAGGCCACCAAAGCTGTGGACGTGCCAGAAGAAAGGGATTCTATGAAAAGCAGCTGAGAAGACTTCCTGACTGGGGATTGTGCAACCAACAATCATCCTGCTTTCATGAAAATCCTAATAGCAGAAATATCCCAAGAGAACTATTTGGGCAAACGATGATGGCAAATGGATCTGGAGAGTCCAGCTTCTCCCTTAAGCAACAGCTGCTGGTATTGGAAGTATCCTAAAAGCCACACCACACTTAAAAATTAAACAAAAAATTAAATCTGCAAGAAAAAAAAGAACAAACCAAGATAACAAATTAGCTGCCAAAGTACATCCTTGCTGTGATAACCTGCATTTTAACAATAAAGCTGCATGAAAATGTTGCAGAGCAGCAGTCATGGCAAAGAGAGAGCAAAGATCATTCAGTATTGTAACCAAAAGTCTGAGCCTGACGGGGGCTGGTCACATCCAGAATTTGCAAATACTAAACTCTTGATCCTACTTGAAACATGGTTATTTACCATCTGTGAGAACGCATCTGTTGGAGAATCCTTTCTGATTTACCTGCATATCCATAGGAAGGCAAAACTCTTGAAAATATTGGTAAGTGAAGCTTTCTTAGATTCTTGTGCAGCTCATAAGTCTTGTGATCCTTTTAAAGTTGGAAAGCTGAGATGCAAAATGGTTACAGTGACAGAAAGGCAGGAAGAGGGAACACCAAGGCTTTGAACCATATTGTCTCTGTAGAAGACCTATAAATTTTTAATAGAAGATATGCAAAACCATATACTTGAGATTATTGCCCTTAATAAAACCCCCATAATTAATGCTACACTGATATACTGTGAAATTCTCAAACTTGTTAGTTAGAACATTGAAAAATCAGTTGGTACCCTAGTAGCTACCTATATGGAAAGCTATGCAAGTTTTTGGAGCACAAGTGAAAACAGAGTTCTTTATAGTTTAACATTTCTTTTCTTTTCATGCTACATGTCTTTGAAACCAGTGTCATTTTTAGCTCTTCAAAATACAGAGGCACCAGTTTCATTTTTGTAAACCTATGTATTTAAAAGGAGGGTGTTTAAACAGTGCCAGCAACTTTGTATTTCTAAATGTTAGTGTTCTGGTTTTCATCTAAATAAAGAAAGCAGGATTTGCAGTTGAAAATTAAGTTTGTAAGGTCAAACAATACAGTTTGAAAATATATGTGGAAAACAAAAATTATGATTTAAAATATCTGTGTTAAAATTGGATAGTAACATCTGCTGCCATATTACTGTTATGCAGGTGCTGTAGAAAGCAGAGTACCAGGACCAGGTACAGAAGCATAAGAATTAACTTTTAGCTACTCCAGGAGGGCAGAGCCCTGTGAATCACAGTAGGAAGCACAGATCAAATCCTCTTATGTAAACATCATACCAGGCTGGCACTAATCCTCAGTGCAACCTAGGAGGGTTGCTGATGTGGCATTCCCCAAGCACACATTTGCTTTGCGTAATTGTGGGCAGTCATTCTTAGGCATAGGAGGCCTAAGTGTAAGCCTTTGTATGCTCTACCCAGGGTAGCAAAAATAGATGGGCAAAAAGCAAACTCCCAAGTTGGCCATGGACTCCCAGGGCTGCTTCATACTCCTCTTTGGGCACTGCCCTCCCCAGAGATAGGATATCCTCCCCTCAGCACACCAACATCCTGCACACAGATCCAGGCCTGTGCAGACCCAGATGACCCATTCTGATCCCAGGTCCCACTGGATCTCCTGAGCCACATGCTGGTGTGCCCTTGGGTTTCCCAGCAGTATTTCACTTCAGTGCACAGCGCTGAGGACTCATCTCCTGTTTCACACCAATGTTTAACTTGCTGAATCAGGACTCCATGGACTGATTCAGACCCAGTTTCTGGTGACTAATGCCAGGCACTCCCTTCCTCCTAGGCAGCGGTAGCTCCTCAGTGCTCCCAAGCTCGGTTCAGCCAGGCAGCTGCTAGACAAGAGACCAGATGTGCTGCTTTCCCTCACTGAACAAGTGGTGATCGATAAGGCCTTATTTCAGGTGGCTGGTTTTTATTTATACAATAGCGACAATTTGTAGCCTGAACTTTCAAAAAATAAACAAAAAATCTGTGTAGTTATATGATCATAAAGCATGGTTTTGCACACACATATCATACAGTTTACAGGCCTGATCTCAAAAAGAGTCTGGGTGGGGTATGGTGAAACTCCTGTTTTTGCTCTTCTCAGTCAGCTGGGACCAGATGTGGAATAAAACAAATATCTTGGAAATACTTTTAGCGTGGAAGACTTTATAAAAGGCATTGTTTTGTCTATATAAGGCTGTCTTCTACTAGATTCTTTTATCATTCACATGTAGAACTCTAATTCTTAGAGGAACACTACGAGTAAAAGTTCTGTGCAAGTGCACTGTCCTCAGTCATCAGACATAAAAAGTGTGACATAATACAAGCACAGCAATTTCCCACTAAGACACCCATACAGTATCCCCATCAGGCATTCTCTGTACTCCTCGTGCAACTTTTCCCTATTTTGTTTAGGAAGGATTTGAGAATATTAGCAGTTTGATCACTGCTGTCATCTCTGTGGTTGCAGGAAGCCCACCAGTCATCGCAGGCTCCAGTGTGGGATTTCCTGCTCAAGTCTGGGGGATAACCCACATCAGTCATTCTAGATTACTGGTGAGACACTGTTCTGCTGACCAGGCCCATCCATTGCATGCAATTCTGAAAGTTTCAGTGCAGAAGCCAATGACATTCCATACGAGTTAAACATTCTTAAATAATATTTTAAAAAAGCTTCAGAGCTCTTTTTGGTCTGGCCCGGCTCTTGCTCTTGTGGATTTTCTTGAGTGACTTCAGTTTTCATATCTTGAGTTAGATAATTTATCATCCTCTGAAATATCTCTGGCATATGCATGAATATTAAAGGTGCTCTGAAGAACTTTTGGTGTTTGTGCTCTATCTTAATTTGTCAGTGTCAATGTAATTGGATGACCCAGACTCCCAGTCAAAGCCAGTATGACATTTTGCTCTTGATAGCCCAAAAGTGTGCCACTATTTTGAATTGCATTTCTCGTAGTTATTGCAAAGCTTTGACTCAGTTATTGGGGAAGTTGTTGGGGGGTGGGGTTATTTTTTTTTAATTGTTGCAGTATGGGAAGTTCAAGATGATGCAGATGTGGTCAGGCCATTTTCCACCATCCAGTGTAATCTCTCACAGTTACCCACTGTGACAAGGAAAAAAAAAACTGGTTCAAGGGCACATTGTGGTATATCACCCGTCGCTCAAACCCTTGCAAATTTAAGAAAAGTGGGTTGTACTAGAGCATTACAGTCTCTTCTTTGCCTTCTGAGAATTTTTCCTGAATTTCTAAACAAAGTGGGATCATAAAATCATAGAATAGTTTAGGTTGGAAGGAACCTTAAAGATCAACTAGTTCCAACCCACCCTGCAAGGGGCAGGGACACCTCTAGACACCACTAGACCAGATTACTCAAAGCCTCATCCAACATGGTCTTGAACAATACCAGGAATGGGGCATCCACAACTTCCCTGGGCAACCTATTTGAGTGTCTTACCACCCTCAGTGTAAAGAATTTTTTCCTAAGGTGTAATCTAAATTTACACTATATCAGTTTAAAACCATTACGCCCCCATCCTATCACTACACTCCCTGATAAAGAGTCCCTTCCCATCTCTCTTGTAGGTCCTCTTCAGATAAAGGAAGGCTGCTATAAGGTCTCTCCAGAGCCTTCTCTTCTCCAGGCTGAAGAACCTCAACTCTTTCAGCCTGTCCTCATAGGAGAGGTGCCAGAGCCCTCTGATCATCTTCATGGCACTCCTTTGGAATTGCGCCAACAGGTCCATGTCCTTCTTATGTTGAGGGCTGCAAACCTGACTGCACATCTGGATGCTGTGTCTCACCAAAATGGAGTAGAGGGGCAGAATCACTTCTCTGAACCTGCTGGCCATGCTTCTTTTGCTGCAGCAGATTCTTTTGATATGGTTGACTTTCTGGGCTGTGAGTGTGTATTGCCAGCTTATGTTGAGCTTCTCATCAGCCAACACCCCCAAGTCCTTTTCCTCAGAACTGTTTGCTCTCAATCCATTCTCTGCCCAGCCTGCTTTCTTGCTTGGGATTGCTAGAAACCATGAGCTGGACCTTGCACCTGGCCTTGTTGAACTTCAGGAGGTTTGCATGGGCCCATCCCAAGCTGGTCTGAGTCCCTCTGGATGGCATTATTTCCCTCCAGGTTGTCGACCAGTCCACACAGTTTGGTGTTGTCAGCAAACTTGCTTGAGGGTACACTCAATCCCACTATGCGTGTCACCCACAAAGATATTAAACAACACTGGTCCCAGTTTATGCTCCTGAGGAACACAACTTGTTGCAGGTCATTCCTTGGACATTGAGCCATTGACCACAACTCTTGGACTGCAGCCACTCAGCCAATTCATTATCCACCGTGTGGTCCATCCATCAGATCCATGTCTCTCCAATTTAGAAACAAGGATGTTGTTTGTGCAGGACAGTGTCACATGCCTTGCAGAAGTCAGGGTAAATGATGTGAATTGCTCTTCCCTGATCTACCAACATGGTAATGCCACTGTAGAAGGCTACCAAATGTTTCATTCTTCTTTGCCATGACATGCTGTGGCAAGTTTGGCAATTGTCCATAGGGTTTGATAATGTCAATCACATTTTTTATTCTTACGTAGATCTGAACTTTTGATGCTATGTGAAGCAGCATCCTGGCAAGGTGAAAACCTGATCACACAGCTGTAGTTTCAAATACTCCAACAGGTTCACTTAGGCATACCATTGCACAATGACCTAGTTTAGAGGTATCACAGGGAGCAATTAATCTTTGTCACTCCATACTCATTCTAGAAGCACCTGAAGCCCAAAGAAGTCCCTGGAGCCATGCCTCTTCCTGACAGCTTTCTGTGGAGGGGTTCAGTTCTGCTCCAGAGCACATTTACTCACTTGAGTAGCCCAGAACCCCTCCAAGGTCCCTAGATGAAGGCAACTCTCAGTACAATAGCAATAGAAATACTGATCAGCTGATCACACAAGATAATCCACTGAAGTTTTACACACACCAAATTTGATGGGAAATGAATTTTTTTGGTGTCTGCATGAGCCAGTCATTAGCAGCTCCAAGTGTTATTCTGACAATAAGGTCTTCCCCTTTAGCTCCTAAGTATTTTTCATGGATTGTATTTTCACCAAATCAGAACCCTTTTCAGCTGTTGATTTCTGCAGAGAGCAGCAGGTGCCTGGTCAGCTCTTGACACATGTTGCTCCAGTTGTTGTGTGCCAACATCTCTGAAGCTCCTGCTTTCCTGGATGAGGCTTCCCTCCGTTTGGGCAACTCCACCTCCTTTGGCCTTTGTCTCTGCATTATCTGCATATGCCATCTGGCCCGGAGCCCCCTTAAGAGACAGCTTCTTTCCTCTGACCCATGGGATGCTTATGAATGCGTTGCACTTGGGCCTCCTCCAACTCTTTAGTCACTTCACTTGAAATGTTTCCTTGAAATGTTGCATCTGGTCTAAATGACTCACCCTGAGGCTGGGAATTCACAGCTGATACTTTAAAAAAACACCCTAAATTTCTGCCTCAGTGTTTAGAACTCGGTCAGTAGCCTGTCCGTGTTATTATCAGTGACGTTATCTTCCTCAGCTAACAAACTATGACTTGCCTTTGTGCAAACTCTTTTCAAAGTAAATGTTAACACAGGAACTCCTGATGGCCTCCCCCTGGGCACACAGCCTCCCTGAATTTCTCATTCTGAATTCAATACATGAAGTTATGCCTCACTTAAACCATCTTCTGACCAGAAACAGAGAGAAACACCAAGCAAAATCTTCCTTCGTGCAGATAACCACCTCTGTGGAGGTTGCCCTATTGCTGCTTTTTGATTTGCTGTTTATTCAGCATTTCCAAGGAGCCATGTTTCTTTTTTTTTCCTTCCATCACATCAATCAAGAAAAGTTTTATAAGACTGTGCTTTGCAAGACGCACAGCCTACATATTAAAAATTGTGGCAAAAGTCTTTGGTGTTGCCATGCAGAAGCACCACCGAAACACTGTCCTGCTTTCCCTTTACCCTCAGAGAGTATCAGCTCAATGACTGGAAAACCTTCCTACTCAAGGCCAACAGGTTTCTTCTAAGAAGAAATGCTTTTTTCTGTTTTGAGCCTACTGCAATGCGTATGAAGTATGCAAAGGCTACCAGGGAAAGGCAGTAATATGCCCAGAGCAGGGAGCAGCATTGCCATCCTTTACTGCTGCCTGCTCAGAGGCAGCAATTACGGTATAAAGCTGTATAGCATGTTATTAATAAAATACAGCACCATCTTTTGGAGGAGGTGCTGTCTGGCCTAATAATTTTAAACTACTCTCAGCTGCCTAGAAGAGAGCAGGGATTGGGGGCCGAAACTTAGAGGCAACTGAGCTGCTGGAAATGTAGTAGTTGAGTGAAACTCATGGACCGTTTCTGTGACTGCTTGCAGAAGGCTTACATCAAGTTAAGGCAATGAGGAGAGACTCACAGGACTGTTCTGAGCCTGAATCTGGCCCTTGAACTGAGAGCTAAACCTGTAGAGTCCTGCTTTGAGGTGACCAGGCTTGCTGCTAATATACTTTTCTCCATAAACAAACAGCAGCTGAGGCAGTTTGCCAAACCATCTTGTCTTCATTGTCAGAGTGAAAGAATATTGACTCATACCTCTGCCAGTTTGGTTTATGGTTACTGTCTGGTCAGAGATTAGTGGGGTAATCTAAGGCTGTGATCCAGGTGTGTTACCAATACCTTTGAAATAAAACATTTAAGACTTTGTCTCAAGTAAAAAAGATACTCCTATGAAGGTTAACATTAGAATTGTACATAGTAGGGGTTTGTTCTCTTTTTTTACTTCTTCACAGAAAAGAAAGGCCTAGTATAATTTCTTTCTGTGGCAGTAAAATCTCATTTAACTTTACAAGCTCTGTGATGTATAATGACTTTCATATAGCACAATGGTTGACGTGTACAGATAAACAGCATTATCTTATAATTTCTGTGACTCATTTGACATCAGTCCACATAGAATGGTTTAGGTTGGAAATGACCTTTAAGATCATCTAGTTCCAACTTCTATTCATACTTGGAGGAGCATATTAATGACTAGATTTAGTGGCCAAGCAAATGAATATTTTAGTTTGTTTTATTTATGGTGTATATCTACCACTTTAATAAAATGCAGACATTCAGGGCAAAAGTTCTTTCTGAGGCCCGTGCCTTGTGATCTCAGATTTGTAGGCAGCAGACAGCTTTTTTATTCATTTATGTGTATGGGGGAACAAGAGTTAGCAATGCTGGTAGAGTAACAGCTGCTGAATGTAATTTCAATATGATCTAGCAATTATAGCATATGCCATCACCTGGTATCTTCTCTTGTTCTCTTATACAGTCCTCACTTTGATGGTTTCAGATATTTAAATGCTTTCTCCTTCTCCCAGGGTATCAGATGGCTCTAAACAGTGAGTATGGTCTAATAGGCTCTATGCAGAAGGTTCTGCATTTTTCATTCCCTGGAGGGAAAATTGCTTAGTAAGCAGGGTGTTCTGGGCTCATGAACAGAAATACTGGATGCGCGTGTCTGAGACCCCTCTATCTGTGCCTGTCTCCTTCTTGCTGAAGGAAGTCCAGTTTTCTTTATTTTCTTCCATCATTCTGAGCGTGAGAGTAATTGATCCCTCATCACCAAAGATATCTGAGATGTGCCCAGCCATCTGCTGTTCCTCTGGGACTGCGATGTTGTTCTTCCCCCATCCCTGCAGTGTGACTCCAGTGCTTTCCTTTTGCAGAGGAGGGAGATGGTGCTTTGGCAGCCTCTAGTCTTGATCCCATCAATCCTGGTAATCCAGGTGCCGCCTTCTTTCCTAGTATACTGTAAACTTTTTCTTCTCACTAAGTCTCTGATGTCAGAGGAACTCAGGAGGTTATATGAGGAAAACAAGATCCAACTATAAAAGCAAGTATTTTCTAAGGTGATCATGAGATCAATCATAGATAAAAAAAATCACTTAAATGCAACTAATTTGAAGTGGGGAAGAAGATATGAGCTACAACAGGGACACCGAGTATCTCTGGGTATTTACAAAATTCTGCTTTCTGCTCATTTTCCTCTGATGATTTTCCACAGCTTCATTCTCCCACCACCTTTGTGCTTGTCTGCTGAACAGCTTTTGGACATGGGCTTCTTTTGACTAAGCAGATACAGCTGATGTTTTAATGCTGCCTGAATTCTTTAATTAGAAAAGACTCAAGACAAATATGAGAGGTCCCAGATACAGATCCCTTCCTGTCATCTGTAAATAATTTTCAAAGACTACAGAGAATGTTGTAGACATGTCAAGTTTTCGGAAATCTCAGACAGAGGAAGGGAAGATCCTAATGTAAATACCAAGTAGTGTGTGTTATCTGTCCTGGGAGGCCATCATGCTGATCAAACTGAAAATATGCTCTTCGGTAGAAAACTGCCTGCAGTTTTAATTAGCTGATTCTTTTGCGGACAGAGTACTATATTTACCAAACTGTAGGGCAACCTTGAATGTAAGGTGACCTTTCACTGGCTGTTTTATCAGGAAAAAAAAAATCAATGCTCATTGTGTGCTGAAAATTCCTTGAATTATCACTGCAACCCAGAATGATCCTACCTCTCACAAGCCACTCCTAAGGCTTGATGGAGATGAGAGAATTAATGTGGAGCAGGAGTTACGCTGGTAGTAAGGGCTGGGCTTTGCTCTTAGACAAGGCAGTTGTTGGTTCCACATGAAGTCAAGGAAAAGCCAGCAAATAAAAGTTGTAGCTCTTTTAATCTTGAAGGATATTTCCAGGAGAATTTCTGGAGAGAAGTGTACAGAAATGACACTAAGGACTTGTTCAGTGAAGAGCATGAGGTTTTGTGCCTATGATACATGGATAATGACCTGAATGCTACCTGCAGGCAATTATGTAGTTTATGGGATTCTACAGCATAACCCATACATTGGTGGAAATAATTATATCAGTAATTAAAGGTGTACCTTACGTTTAGATCCTAGGATCAACAACTGTGGGAAACCACAGCAGGTTTGGTATTAGGTTTGGTAACCAGATTGTAAAAGAAGGAACCATAAGATACAGATATTCCTTGCTAGCAGCAGTGCCTTTAGCTGGCATTTCAAGATGCTATTATAAGCAGTACTATCCTTAGAAAGCCTTTCGGAACATTTGATAAAGTCACAAAAGCAATTACATTTTTGTCCAACTTTATCCAGGAAATAAGGCACCAGGAGACATTCATGCCTTTCCTATATGCAGACAGCCACATCCCATGCAGAAGAGCTGCTTTCTGTTTCTGAGTGCTGCTTTGCTCTCTGTGCCACTTGTGATTGCAATGGTGACATTGAATTTATGGCATAACAGCTCAAATGGAAAAAATGTACATTAATTCCTGAGGCTGGCTTAAAGTCCTGAACATGGTACATCCATCCCAAACACAGATCGAACATTTCATCACCAGGATCTATTTTGAAAATTACTTGATTTACTTTAGTTCATTTATGATTTAGGCTACAATTTCTTTGGGAATCAGATTAATGCTAGTAAAAGTCTAAATGCCTAAGTTTCCAAGGAAAACTCTTCTTTCCTCTTCCTTCCCCCACTGCTGCTTCCAAAATCTGGAAGAAAACTCCTCAAATCATTAAAGGTTTATAGATTTATTTAGCCAGAAACAATTTTACTCTGTGTAATGACAGGTTTGAACAGAAAGAGTATTCAGTTTTTAAAAATTTTGCAATTCTTGTGACAGATCCGAACTTCCCGGAAACTGCTGAAGACATCCTTCAGATGTATCGTCCTGATTACGCTCATAATCATGTGATTGCCCAGACTTAGCCATAGGATTCAGACTTCCAGCTTACAAGAAGCTTGTTGGGGGTGATTCCCAAACTTTTCCATTCACTCAGCCAAGGAGGACATAAGCTCTCCTC
>VZTM01023445.1:24565-56975 GCA_013400555.1 Jacana jacana | reverse complement strand
TTGGACCTGTATCCCGATGTTGTGCATAGTTAAAGTGCTCAGAGCCACATGAAAACATGGCTTTGAACCACAGGAGAAAAGTCATGGCGCAAGGATGTATTACACATACATGAGGACGACATGGATGACTTGACCCCTTACAGATGCTGGGGAGGAATACATTTTGGGAAGGCCAGGGCTGTAGATCATTGCCTGGCATCCCTTCAGCTCTGTAAGCTGTTCTCTCTGGGATCAGGTTTCAGAATGGAATGCCGTCACGGGAGATTTTACACCATGACTAAAACTGCTGACTTTCCAGGATGATTCACCTCCCATTCCAGGCTCAGTGCTTGCTTTATTTACTAATGCAGCTCCTAGCTGTTACGTGGCAGAAGAGCAGGGGTAAACACTCTGCCTTGGGAGCATATGTATGAGTGGAGAAAGTACTGCTCATCTCCTCAGTATTGTAGTCTCTCCTCTGAAACAGGAGGAAGAGCCCTTATCTGCAGTCAGAGAACTATTACAAGGAAAGAGCACAAAAAGGCATTGGAGTTTGCTGTCAGCTTTGATCCCAGCAGAAAAATCATCTATGGAATACAGCATCCTGGGCTGCAAAATATCTTCTGTTACGCCCTCTGTGCTAGAGGGGAGGCTCTGGACTGGGTCCACTGCAAAGGAAACAGCTGCAGGGAGGTTTTGTGGCCACATAGTTCTACTAGAGACGTGGCTGGCTAGTGTCAGGAGATTGACTTAGAACAATTCCTGCAAAACATACCTTTAGCTACATGATAGCAAACCACCAGCCAGGGGTCAAACCTTTACCTGCAATTGCACCAAAATATTATCTTTGGTTAAATAGTTAGTAGCTGGTTATTACTCTGAAAGATCATCAATGACAGTTTCTTAATGTCACAGAAATACCAAGTTTCTTACTAGCTGCTTTTTTTTTGTTGTAGCAAAAATATGCCTCAAAATACAAAGGTTCAAAATGATCACCTGATCTAGGTGTTCCTGCTCTGGCAAGGGGATTGGACTAGATGATCTTTCAAGGTCTCTTCCAGTCTCTAAGATTCTGTGATTCTGTGAAAATGAGAAACCATGGAACCATTGCTGTGGTTCAGTTGCTGACAATGCTCACAGGTTCGTTATGAATTAGAAGGTTTTATCTTGAATTTCAGTGTTCTGAGTCATGGGATTTCATGAGATATTCCCCTCTTGTCCTTCCCCTTTTGTCAAAGAATGATGTTGGCAGCCATCATAGAAGTACTTGAAACTGCAGGCTTCCTGAAGCCTGAAAAAAAAGAAAGCAAACAAACCCACCTTTAATGTGTATATGCATACACCCATAGGTATATGTATATATGGTATGGATGGGTGCGTCCATTTGCATCTGTCTATTTTTATGGAGGGAGAGAGGGAGGGAGGGAGGGAGAGACAAAAACATCTCATGATCTTTGTGAAGGAAAGCATTACAGTTTTAGGAAGGCAGTCACTGGCAATGCCATCCTGTTCATAAAAAACCTTAGTGAAAATTTGGAGGTATGTAGTCAGTTTGGAGAAGACTCAGCACGCTGCCAGACTAGGTCCACTGGGAGACAGTACACTTATTGGCTGGCTCTTGCAAGCACTTGATCCATTTGGGCAGGTTTTCACATGGATTGAGGTGGTAGTCAGGAGGGGACACAAACTACCCATGAAGGAGCACAAGAGCTCTGTCTCTTCCAGCAAGAAATTCCAGCACCCTGATACTGTGCTAAGTTTTCTCACTCATGGTAGTAAAGTTTGCATCATACTTTGTGAGGTCAGAAGCTAAGGATCCAAAAATTGCATTCTTCCTCATGAGTAAGCTTTAGCATGATCTGGAATGACTCATCGGGTTAAAGGGTTGTAAGGCCAAGCCATTTAGGAAAATATGCTTTTAAATATTGGCTGAGTTTTTTTGAGAAGGAAATTTTGTCTAAAAAGCATGAAGAATTGAATGCAGTAGGCATTAAATATTTAACTACATTTTTTGTGAAGATATGTAATTCCATATGCATTAGATTTTCTTACTTGTCTTTGGTTGTTTTTTTTCTAGATGCCAAAATAAATTTTAAAACAAAAACCTGATACATAAATGCTGGCAAATATTCTTACCATCCAGTATATTTAGACTTCTTTAATTAACTTGTCAGGCTTGGTTTTTACCGACCTCTTTCTGTGGCTATGACAAATTATATCTTCCAGATCTCATTATTCATTAAATGTCTACTGTGAATTTCAGGCTTGCTCATGCTTAAAATACAGTGCGAATTTAATGGGATTAAGAAATATGTTTCTTAATTTTGTTTATTTATGACTTAAAATCACAGAATTTAAATTCCAGAGATAGTACAGAACACATCAATTAACTGTACTGAGCTAATTTAGCTTTTATAATAATTTTTTTGATGGCAGCACATAAATTTTCAGACCTGAAAGAAATGACTGGACTGTTTATTACTGAGATTATTTTAGAAGCTTTGTTTTGATTTCAGTGGTGGGCAGATTTTAATCCACTTTTAGAGTAAATCATGAATGATTGACTCTTCATTGTATGTAGTGGAAAGATTCAATGATTAAATTAAACACTATTTTAGAGCATTGTTTTCCACTGTTTCTTGAGCGGCATAATAAGGTCTTGGGAAGCTTGTTGCAGAACTTTGAAGATGGGAAAATCTCACTGCTGTGCTATAGTAAACTACAGAGATTTTGCTCTCCTGCAGTAGGGGAGCAGGATTAGAGTTGAGCTTCTCAGTAGCTGCTGCTCAGAACCCCCTGAACCTGGCCCCATGCATGCCAATGGCTATGGGATGGTTCCCACAGATTCCTATAGATTCTGAATTAGAGAGCTCTGATTGGAGCTGTTGTGCACAAATTGCTTTTGGTACTTTTGGTACATTATTTTCATATGCCTGTTTCTCTGGAGAGAGTTACTTTATCCTTTTTGTCATGAAGTTGGCATATTTTTTTTTTTTTTATTATTATTATTATTATTATATTTTCTAAATTATTGTCCCTCTATGGGTGACACTATTTCCTCCATTCAAGGCTATAAGAGAAGCTCACACACAACCTTAAGTAAAATTTGCATGAGAAATTATTTGTAGCATGCAGCCAACCACCACTTCATTATACTTACAGGAAACCCGCTCCCCTCTCAACAAAGAGAGATTTAAAAATAGGACTCCATATGCAGAGCCCGATATTATTGCTGCTGCCTTCAGCTGCAGTCCTGTCATTTATGACGGCTGCGCAGAACAGGTCTTTAGAGGCTGAGAACGTGCTAAGAGAAATGCAATGCTTATGAAAATGCCATTAGAGTGATAAGCAAGAAGGAGGATACAGTGTGAAAAACAGGCTTAAAGGACAGCAGAAGCATCCCAGACTGGTCCCAAAAGAACTTCGAAATTATCCTAACTCAGAAGGAAAAATAACCCCTGGACAATTTGCCAAAGATTTCTTCTCCTTCACAAGTAACTTCAAAATCCAAATGAAAGACTTTTCCAAGAGATATTTTCTCTTCAGCTATGGCTACTGGGCTGGGGAATGCACTAGCTCAAGCCAGTCCTACAGCTTTTGTTAAGAAGACCTCACTGACTCTAAACTGAACTGAAAATCAACAAATATTCCTGTCTTAACAAGCAAACATCTGTCAGGAAAATTAAGATATAATGTCAATAGGTTGCATTTCTTGCAGCCCTTTTATCTGTGATATCTGTGATGATACTCTCTTCTCTCCCTTCCCTCCATAACGTGTTCCTCCGTGGCATCATCTTCTGTATGGAAGAAGCCCCCTGAGATCATCACATCTTCCTGCAATGTATTTTCAAGTCCCACTTCTGCTGTGGTGCTGCTGTTTAACAGCTTCAGGGACGCATTTGTGAAACAGGAGCTACATTAGAAGTGTAAGAAACTCTGATCCAGTTTTTTTTTCCATTTGACAGTGTCCCTGTCTCCACAACAAGAATGGGGCTTGTTCTCTCAGAGTCTCATCTATGAAGGGCAACTCAGGTGCAACATGTGGGAGGTTCTTATAAATGCCAATTGCATATTTGATAATAATAATATGTACACCCAGCCCCAGTTAACTGAGGCTGATTACATAAGCAGCCATTTTGCTGTTGGTGGACTTTCTTCACTGCTTGGCAGAAACAGCTGTAAAATAGGTTTTTCAGATGTGTAAAACTAGCTAGTGCCACTGCCAGTTTCAGATAGTCACAGGAATTCAGTTTTACAGTCTGAGATGGAAAGCCTGGTTGAAAGCATTGTAGGCAACAAACCCTAACTAGCAATAAAATAATCCTTAAATGCTAGATGTTCCTTGGTGTTGGGTTGAAGGGGTTGCATTTAAGGCACTGTCGGACATTCATGGCAAATTTTGCCATTCAGTGTCTCAGGAAAGACAGTAGGTCTGCAGTTAGGGATGGTTTCAATAGAGAGCAATTGGGATAATGCAAAACCCCCAGATATTTCTGTATCCTCTCTCTGGCCCTGGCCTGGGGACTCCACGTGTGGCTACACGAGTCATTTGACTTTGGGAAAAAAAAGAAAACACCTACATCCCCATGCTGCCCTGAGATTAGCTTCATGTTTGGAAAGCACTCTGGCAAGATTAGGAGGTAAGTGTTATTTAGGACTCCTACACCCCTGCCTCCAACATGGCCTCAACACCCAGGGCTTCGGCAGGTGGCGGAGATGCACAGTGCAAGCCAGTGGCAGAGGGATGTGAGTGGTAGCCACTTTCCTGCTTGTATTAATGTATGAAGCCACCTTTGTGAGGCTATGCTGTGCCTTAATTATGGCTTAATTTGCTCTGCCTCCCATTTTTAATATGCAGCTGTATATTTTTTGTTGTCTTCAATTGGTTCTGTGGCTTTACTTATATTGAGCAGGCTTATCTTTTGAGCAGTAGTACTGATCAGTGGGAATAAGAAAACATGTTAATAGTAGAAGAGCGGGGTTCTTTTATGCTTAGTGTCATTTCTCAGACATTTTACTTGCCTGCCTCTGCTTCTTTGGGAAATGGAAAGCTTCCTTTCTCTCTTTTTCTAAGCATCTATGCGTTTTCCTGCGCTTGTGGGAAAGTCAACTGGGCAATGACCTAATTCAATGCAAATGAAAGGGATTTCCTAGCAAAGGATGTTAATTTGTGCAGTGCTGAATGGTATGTTAAAGTGCTGAATGGTAACCTGGGAGTACTGAGAGAGGAAGACCTCTGCTGTAGCAGAGCTGTAATCACCTTGCTCTTTCACTAATTGCCAAGAGTCAGAGCTCTAAAGTGCATGTTATTTTCTATATACAGTCTGTTAAATGGCTACATCTTGGCTATTTTCTCCAGTCATTTCTATCAGCCCTCATTATCCTCACCTACGCTCAGTGGTGAATCTCAGAAATAAATGCAGTCCCTACAGCCCTCCATTTGTGAAAGTGATGGTGGTAAAGGACAAACTCTCTGTTGAAGAATACAGAGGAATTAAGTGCTCATAACAATATAACAACTGCTCATAACCATATAATGAAATGGGCTTTCCCCCTCAAAATTAAGCCAGGAATCATCTTCCAAACACAATGCCTTACATCAGAGCAGATTCTTACATATCGGTATTATTTCACATCATGGGGATGCTGGTGGTCACTCCTGTTTACATTTTCACAGGTTTTTTTATCTGACTGATCAACTAGGTATGTTTACAGGAATAGAGAATATGTGTTGTGTTTGCAATTGTTAGGTTCTTCATTCCCAAATGTTAACCTCTTCTAAAGCTTTCTTTTCCTGCTTCTATAGGTCTGATAGATTGAGTGTGCATCATTAAAAAAAAAAAAAAATCAAAAAGGAAAGCAACAAAGTGCATACAAGTCCATTTTAGCTAACTTAAAAATATAGTAACATCTTAATAATAATATATGGGAAATTCCTGAGGTATTTACTAAATGAACCTATCACTGCACTCCTTAAAGTTTTGGCTGAGAAGTGTTTTTATGGGGACTTAGTTATCAGTATTAATTCCCAGAGCTGTGCATTTTTATGTTAGTTTTACTGAGTATATGGAGATGAGAGAGAGCAGTAGCATAAGAAAACCATTAACGTTAACACCAATGGGAAAAGAAATAAAAAGGCTTTTTTTTTTTCACATTCCTACAAAAAATATAACAAAAGAGAACATGGAGGCCTCTACCACTGTAATGAATAACCATATAATTATAGATGCATAGTTTGCTGAATAATTTTTCAAAAAGGCTGCCGCAGGTGTGGCATTGAATAAGTAAGAATATTCTATAGCTCCCTAGGCTAGCGTATTCCTTTTACTGTGCTTCACCAATATTAACTGGGAGGTAAATCAGACATCAGCCTGAGATGAATGTAAGTGTATTTCATTCCATGTTACTGAAAGGGACAGAGAAACAGAGAGGGATTGGGTGTTCTGCATAAAAATGTCCTGATGCTCATTCCTTTCCTTCCTATGTGATATCAACAACAACAGATGAAGAATAACGTCTGAATTGCACCTGCATGTACCTCACGTGTTTCTCATTGCACTGTTTTTTTCTGAACGTTAGCACCAGCCAAGCCATACACCAGGCCATGCATGTAATGTTATTTTTATATATGCAGAAGTTTGAAGTAATAGCCTGCTTTTCTCTTATATTTTAAACTACAGCATGTTTCTATATTTACCAAATAGATCTGTGAAAAAGGAAAACATGCAATGCAAAAGAAAAAAAATCACTCAAACTTCATTTGAGTAATCAAATCAAAATGAAATCAAAATTATTTAAAGGTTATCTGTGTATATGGCTGTCAAAACAAAGAATGCTTTCTTCTTACAGAGTGAAATAATCTTTAGCTTCAGGAAAAGTAAAGCAAGAATTCATATAGAAGAGCTACTGAGCTTTATTTTGCATGTTTTCAAAGCTGTTTCTCTCAAGGAAGAAAGAGCTTATGACTGAGTTAATCTTCAACCAGAAGAATGACACACTTGCCTTCAGTAAAAGTTCGGATCCTTTTTGCATACCTGTAACAAATGCGTGCACTTAAAAGCTGGTCCTCAAAAACGTAAACTAGGAAAAGTGAAAGGCTCTATGTTCATCTTTTATTACCAGCTAAATTGCAGTCGATTGTTTATCACTTGTATATATTGGAAAAGTTAAACATTTACACATCTGTAGTGTAGACAAGACACCTGGGTTTGACTCTAAAAGAAACAGGGTGTGAAAAGAAACAGCCGAGAAAGTCTGAGTTCCTTTTGGAGATGGGGAAATGCTTATGGATACTCCAGGTTGTATTTTCAGAATAACTACATTTCATTAATGTATTTCAGTGACTTTTCCTTCCTCTCAGACCTGGTTAGGAAAAGTCCATGTCTATTTGGAAAATTTTTATATACTAGCTGAAGGGATTAAGGCACACACTTAGTGAGGCAGATGCTGATGACCTTTTTTTGTTATACAAGAATATTTTACTGAATAACAAGCAAAAAAGGGGAGGAAGAAATGAAGTGTGCCCTTCCTTGAATACAAATAGTGAACTACCTGAAGATGCCAATAAGCTGTGCCGACTTACACATTTTTCTGTCCATCAAAACCATTAGCCCTTCTCTGCTAGCTGCCTCAGTCTTTTCCTTTCCCCAAAAATTCCAGTGATACAGCTGTGTATTCCAAGTACAAAGTTCTTCAGAGTGATGGAAATTACAGGACAAGGTAAAGCAAAGCAAGTGTAGTATCAGAAAAACCATAAGATAAGACTGTTGGAGCAGTGCAAAATAATTCTATTTGACTTGCCACATGTGCAGATCCATCAACACCTGTGGACTGTAGAGGAGGAAAAACATGCTTCTATCTTGCTCTGGACTCATGGGCTCTTCTCATTTGACCCACCAGTAGTGATCCCTCAGTTCAACATGTGTAACCAAGGCTAAAGACCGGGTCATCCTAGCTTCTGGTTTCCAGGATCCTGGTAATATTTTTCAGAACCAGATACTTTTGGGCAAGATTCTGGTACTGCATATTTCTACCTTCTGTCCAAAAGTGGAACAGGAGCTGTCACAGCAATGAGATTTGTTCTGTCTCTTTGAAAGTCTGCTGTGGGGAGACCTTAAATTAGGGGAAGGCTGTTGGAGTCTCTGGGAAGACTCTTTTCCATGAAGCCAAAAGAGAGAGAGGAAGGATGAGAAAGGGTTATGATAAATTGAGTATAAACTTCTACAAATTAAGAAACAGGACATAAAGTTACTGATTTTATGCATGAGTAACAGCTGAATCACAACTGAGACTTGAATTGGCAGGTTTTGCAAATCTCTATTCCAAGTGAAATTCCAAAATAAAAAGTAATTCCAAAACAACAACAAAAAATGTGGAGATTTCCCATGGAAGGAGATTTTCAGACTTTTCTCCAGGACAGCATTCTGAATGACGTATTTGTTTGTCCTTTACAAATTCTTATGGTCTTTGAACAGCCTATAGCTCTGGCTCTTGACCATGTAGGAAGCAGGAAGCTCAAAAGGAAGGAAACCAAAAAAGCCTCATATTTCCTCAGATTTTTGGACTGCTAAGAAGTCCAGCTCTTGGAAGGCCTGGAAGAATGTTCATGTGAGCATCTGTTTTGGAACCTGGAGCCGGGTTATTGTGGGATAATTCATACGTTGACATAGACGAATCACGAGGGCCCCGTCATTTAAACACTCCAATTACCTTTTTTCTGCAATAGCTTCTGCTCTTCTCCACATCCCACAACACATTCCAGGGCTACTATGTTAATTGGAAGTATACTCCTGTCCATGAAGTGGACTTTAATTGGCACTTAAGGGGCACATTCTGGTGTCCTGACTCATGTGGCACGGAGGCGTTCCCGAGAGTCGCTCCATTGCAGCCTGTGGGACTGCTCATGAAGCAAGGTGCTTCCTGGCCCAGACCAAGGCTCCGAGCCACCCAGATGGGACAAGAGGCTCCACTGTCTCTAAAGCATGCAGTGCCATAGCCCGGGGCCCTATGAAACAAAAGAGTTACACTAACGCTTCCAATTATTTGGCTCGACTAATGGGTAATATGAGTGGCTCCAGGTTTTAAATCTGTGAGCAATGTAGGAACACTGTAAAAACTGGGATTGCAGGCAGTCTTGTAAAAAATTAGTAACTTTGTCTATTACCTGAGTCATCTGTAAAATGGGCCCTGAGTTATGAAGACACACACAAACTGTAGGGGGTATTATGGAAAATTAAAATTAATGTGACATAACACTACTTCAATTACAATAAAAGTACTGCTGCTGGAAGTGATGGGAAAAGTGGGAGGGGTGTAACTCCACTGATTAGCATAATTACATCCATGAATCTGGTTTCCAAAGGCAGGGAGCGAATTGGTTTCAGCTCAGTATCAGTGCCTTCCTCGGAGCTGTGCAGCCAGACAGCTGTGAGCAGACATCCTGGCTCCTGCTCTGTGGGACAGAGCTGTCAGCCAGTGTGGAAGGAAACAAAAGGCACCGATTAAAACAAAAAGCCTCGTCGGCAGGTTCTGCCATCAGTACATAATAACTCTCTCTTTTTCTTTTTTTTTCTTTTGCCTTAATGCTATTAATCGCCACTCAAAGCCCTTACAAAATGCGCTTCCCTGATGATATAAAACATCCCCTCCAGCAGCAGTTGTCTCTTTCCTTGTTCTAAACCCACGTGTACTCAAAAACCTCACCTGGAGGACTGTGGGTGCAGGTGTCACTAAATACAGCTTCTTTGGTGGTTACTACAGAATGATGTGTGTCACTGTCATTTTCATGGACGTCACATGACAATCCCAAAAGGAGGGACCAGGGCCAAGTTATAAATCACCTGGGCAGCGTCCCAATTGCGCTATCTCTGAGAGGCATGTCCTGCCCAGAGTGACAACTTGGGATTAAAATGTCAGCAAGTACTTCATGTAAGTCCTTATCTATGAATTATTTCATAACTCCATAGAGTATTTCTGAAAATATGCTGCAAAGAGTTATTCAGACTTGAGAACTATTATCTTAATTGTGCTTGGACTGGAAAAATAATTACAATGCACTGAAGTTACTGATTTTCTGAATGAGCTCAGTGGTAGTAAAATATTTTAAAATGCTTTAAAGTGAGGAGAGAGATGAAATTATTTAACAAAAAGTCCTGCCTAAAAATACTCTAAGCAACATGTCCAGCACAATGTAAAATGAAAATACATGAAAAATAAAAGGTGAAAAACACATTTTAATTGCTTAACATGTTTCATTTCCTGTATTTTCCTGTTGTGCAGGATTTTATCAACACCAAATCTATTTTATATTGTTAAAAGACAGAGACAGTAAAATGTTTTAAAGTTTAAATAGGTTTAAAGTCTCCTTTCAGTAGAATCTGATGTAACTCATATGATGTGGAAACACCGCATATCTGCCAATGAAGAGAAAGCCAATCCTTAAATATTCTTCTACGTTATTCAGATTATACACTAGGTTTCTTTTCTAAATGAAAAAACTGTCCAGTGTACATCCTGACAGGTAAAGAACCACAGAATCATAGAATTGTCTAGGTTGGAAAGGACCTTTGAGATCGCCTAGTCCAACCATCAACCTAACTCTGATTAAAAAAAAACCAAAACCAAACAACAAGCCCAATCCAACAAAAAACGTCCCATCACTAAACCACATCACTGAGCACTATGTCAACTTGTCTTTTGAATACCTCCAGGGATGGTGCCTCAACCACTTCCCTGGGCGGCCCATTACAGTGCTTAAGTGCTTACCATTTCAGTGTAAAAATTTCTCCTGATATCCAATCTGAACCTCCCCTGGTGCAACTCGAGGCCATTTCCTCTTGTCCTGTCGCCTGAGATTTGGGAGAAGAGACCAACCTCTGCCTCTCTACACCCTCCTTTCAGGTAGTTGTAGAGAGTAATAAGGTCTCCCCTCAGTCTCTTCCAGGCTGAACAACCCCAGCTCCCTCAGCCTCTCCTTGTAACACCTTACTCTCCAGACCCTTCACCAGCTTTGTTGCCCTACTCTGGACCCACTCCAGCACCCAATGTCTTTTTTGTGTGGCCCAAAACCGTACACCGTACTCAAGATGGGGCCTCACCAGTGCCAAGTAGAGGAGAATGATCATCTACCGAGTCCTACTCACCACACTGTTCCTGATACAGGTTAAGATGCTGTTGGCCTTGGCCACCTGGGCACACTGCTGGCTCATGTTCAACGGGCTGTTGACCAACACTCCCAGGTTCTTTTCTGCCAGGCATCTCTCCAGTCACTCTTCCCAAGCGTGTAGCGCTGCATGGGGTTGTTGTGACCCAAGTGCAGGACCTGGCACTTGGCCTTAATGAACCTCATTCCTTTGGCCTTGGCCCATCCAGCCAGCCTGTCCAGAACTATCTGCAAAGCCTTTCCACCCTCAAACAGGTCGACACTCCCACCTAACTTGGTGTAATCTGCAATTTTACTGAGGGTACACTTGATCTCCTTGTCCAGATGATCCAGATGATAAAGATGTTAAAGAGAACCAGCTCCAAATACCGAGCCCTGGGGGACACCACTCGTGACTGGCCACCAACTGAATTTAACTCCATTCACCACCACTCTCTGGGCCTGGCCCTCCAGACAATTTTTATCCCAGTGAAGAGTACTCCCATCCAAGCCCTGGGTAGACAGTTTCTCCAGGAGGATACTGTGGGAGACTGTATCAAAGGCCTTACTACAGTCCAGGTAAACAAATCTGCAGCCTTTCCCTCATCCACCAAGTGGATCACTTTGTCATAGAAGGAGATCAGGTTTATTAAGCAGGACCTGCCCCCCATGGACCCATGCTGGCTGGGCCTGATCACTTGGACATCCTTCATGCACTGCATAATGGCATGATTGTCATCTATGATATACTCCTTTTTGGCCAAATAACCCTTAACATGAATGAATGTAATTAATTTATTATTCAAAACCCAGGTCTTGGTATAAACACAGTGACTGGGTTTCAATGTTGCTTTCAGTATCGATACCTATCACGTCTCAGTTATTGTTGTTGGAATGATGCTGCATTTACAAATGGAAACAAATCCTTTTTTTTGCCCCTTTTAGCTGCTAGCTGTGCAATCTTAGCTTAAGATTTGGAAGCCAGCTTTGAGAGTTTTCCTTTTGGCACATAACTCCCATCAGCTCAGGTTCGGTGGAGCTGTGAGACCCTCACCCACCCTGTCAGTCCCCTCCCCCCCTGCTGCCTTATGAAGGGCTGGGCAGATATAAGCGGTGGAAACACAACAAACAGCGAGCTACAGACCACTGCATCTAAAAGCAGGCTCCTCTCCCATTGAGATGCCTGAAGTTGAGCCTTGTCTCTGCTGCTAGCACAGGTCTGAGCCTGTTGGTGGGACCACACCTGCCAATCATTCACATAATTTCTGAAGTTGGACAGACCGCAAACATTTCCTACTTGGCAGAGGTGCAAGCTGGCATGCTCAGCATACATGGGTATGAGGAGATGGCTACCCACATCTCTCCACTGGTTCATCAAGGAGGGCAGGTGACTAGATCTGGTTATTCACCCGTTTTACAGATGACATGAGAGATTTCATAGTCACGTCAGGCAAATCCCTTTCTGTGAACCTAAATGGCCAGCAGCATGCCACCTGTAGTTCTCATCTACAGTTATCCCTTTTAACACCACGATACTATACTATACATGTACGTAAGCGATACTATTTAGCTTAAATAGTTTTTCAAGCTGATGCACTGCCCATTGCTGTATGTTTACTGGCTGAACAGCAAATGAGTCCATTTTTACATATAATGGACAAAGCTGCTTTCATGGCTGCCTACAGTAGAATACCTGATCTGGCCTATACTGAGGCAGCTTATTGATGCAGGCTTTTCATTTGTGCAATTAAGTGTTGAATTTATTGTTACTTAATACTGTACACCTTGCAGAACAGTAGCAGAATATTTTGGGGCAGCTCCTATTCCTCTGGATTCCCCTCCTCTGTCTCATGCTGTACTTCCCATTCATCTGTACCTGCCTCTGGCTCAGTCTCATGCCGCCTCCACCTGTAGCAGCCGTTGCTTCAGGGACTTGGACTTATTTTCCTCAGTTGATGCCTCTCTTGCCCCACCCTTGCTGTAGTTTTGGCAGTAATACAGTAATATTACACTATCACTTGTCTAGGCTTGATTAGAAACCTTAGCATACCCACTTTGATTTGCTTTTGCAGTGAAGCTCCTGCATTATCAGCTATAAAAGATGGGCAACTTCTTAAAAAAAGTATTCATTTGTAACAATAAGGGGTATTTTTTTTCTGGCATTCCCGACATGCCCTGGTCTCATAGGCTTAGTCACTGTAAAAAGGACTTCTAGGGAATGCATGAGTCTCTGTAGAAGGCAGACAACCTGATAGAAATATATGTAAGGCCCTGGCAAGCACTTAAGAAAATAAAATGCAAACCCAGCATTCCTTGTGCATGCATTTGAGCGTGAATGGCAGGATCATGGCACTGCTAGATTTCTATGGGTGCAGTGTGGCTCTAGGTATTTATAAATAAAAATACCTGACTTTTATAGAGGCTGTTTTCCTTATAAATGAGTGTCCTTTGAGTTGAATTCAGGCTCTAGATACTATCATAAAATTGCCTCCAAGCTGGCTGGAATCCCAGAGACTCTGATGTAGCTTGATGACTTTGCTATACGTGACCTCCCTCTACCCTTTCGCACCAGATGCTGCCAGCAAGATTTTGGCTCCAGGGATGGTGCCTACTTCATTTGCTCAATTGCCATTTATTAGTGCCCAACACTGAATCTGTTGGTTTCCACAAACCACTGCACGACTGACCACTGTTGCTCCCTAGCGCTTATGGCAAGCCAAACAACCTACCCTTACTGAAGGAAACAGTTCATTCACCATCTAGCTTTTAAATGTATCTGCAGAAGTCTTGTTAGATTTTTGAACTCTTCTGGCACCCAAACAATCCGTGTCTGCTGTCAGTGTGTGTGTGAGCTGTGCCCCAAATGTTTCTCCACATTTGGTGCTTCTGTGGTGGTGTAAATGAGTGTTTCAACCCAAAGGAAATTTGAATAAACTTCTTAGTTTCTCTTATTCCAACTCCTCTATTGACTGTTTCCCCTCCAATGCAAACTAATCTGTGCATTCATTCCTTCTCTCATTCCTCATCTCTCTCCTTTTACTCCTCTCCATTCTCTTCTGTTTTGTATCTTGCATTTGTAATTTTTGCATGTCTGCTCCTGAGAACAGATGACTGGGCAGGACTTCTTGCTCACTTTGATGCTTTGTATATCCAACTCTGTCTTAAAAGCAGTTTATGTCCCACCACCAGCTTTAAGTCCGTTCCAGGTCCTCACTGTTCTGATATTTAAGAACTTTCTTGTGTATTCTAAACTAGAATTATTAATGCCTAGTTTAGTCTAAAACCCTGCCCTTTCTTTTTTTTTTTTTCTCTATAATCTTCCCAGTCTCTTTACCTGTTCTGTCTTTCTTCATTTCTCACTAAACTATTTCTGGACTACCAGTGCCTATGATGTTCAAAGCACTTCCAGATATACCATGTCTTGGGGGTTCAGAGCCCAAAAAATGTTAGTGGGTGGATGTTTGTGGTAGCAGGCAGGGACTTTCTTTTTATGTTAACAAAAATCACCGTGGAACAGAAAGGCAGAGATGGGAAAACAATGGAGAGAGATACCATGGCAAATGAGATGAGGCATTCTTTTTCAGTTCTTCACTGGAACTATAAACCAGTTCCCCTTCTTTTCACTCCCCTTAAAAAGAACCACTTGGTTCAAGGACACAAGATACTCGAGAAAGAGGAAGTCCACTGCCAGTGTACTTGGAGAAGAACAAGGGCTGCGAGGTCCTCTCCTTTATTTGCTGAGGAGAACAAGAAGCGCCATTTTGCAGCTTATGCCTCCTCCTCCTCCTCCTTTCAGTATAGTCTTTCCAGTATGGGCACACTGCCTGCTAGCGTGCTTTTATGCTTGTGCAAGCAGGCTACCTGGAAAGAAATCCATGTGATGGAGGTAAGGCAATATCACCCCAGGGCAGTGAGGAATCAGCACCATCACTTATCTTTCATCCTCCATTCCAGAAGAAGTTAAAAAGAGTGTGGAGTGTTACCTGGGGGATGCAAGCACCATTTCAGTCTGAACTCAAACAGAGCTTCTTGGTTTCTGGAAAGCACGTTCAAAGAAACATTATAAAAAAAGGTTACAACAACGTAGCACAAATACAAGTTGGGTGGAGAATGGCTGAAGAGCAGCCCTGAGGAGAAGGACTTGGGAGTGATTGTAGATGAGAAGCTCAACATGAGCTGGCAGTGCACGCTGGCAGCCCGGAAAGCCAACCGCATCCTGGGCTGCATCAAAAGAAGCATGGCCAGCAGGTCACAGGAAGTGATTCTGCCCATCTGCTCTGCACTCGTGAGACCCCACCTGGAATACTGTGTCCAGCTCTGGAGTCCTCAACACAGAAAGAACATGGAAGTGTTAGAACAGGTCCAGTGGAAGGCCACAAAGATGATCAGAGGGATGAGCACCTCTCCTATGAAGACCAGCTGAGGGAGCTGGGCTTGTTCAGCCTGAAGAAGAGAAGGCTCTGAGGAGAGCCTTCCAGTACCTGAAGGGAGCCTAGAGGAGAGATGGGTAGGGACTCTTTCTCAGGGAGTGTAGTGATAGAATGAGGGGTAAGAGTTTTAAACTGAAAGAGGGGAGATTTAGATTAGATACTAGAAACATAAATTCTTTACTGTGAGGGTGGTGAGACACTGGAACAGGTTTCCCAGAGAAGTGGTGGATGCCCTATCCATGGTAGTGTTCAAGACCAGGGTGGATGGGGCTTTGAGCAGCCTGGTCTAGTGGGAGGTGTCCCTGCCCATGGCAGGGGTGCTGGAACTAGATGATCTTTAAGGTCCCTTCCAACTCTAACCATTCTATGACTCTATGATTCTCTGATCTTGACATACAAGATGTCAGAACTGTTATAAACCCCTTTATTCCAGAATGATGTCTTTTGTGCTTAGAGGCATGCTTGCTATTCCACAGACAATGTGTGGGTACCAGGGAGTGGCAAAGTTCTATTTGCTGATCCTGCCTTAAATGCAAAGGTCATGGAGCGCTGATATCTATCTATCTATTTATTTATTTTTACATGTTAATTTTAAAATCTGATTGATCTGTTATGCACTGTCCCAAGTAGCATTGCTTCTTCAGTGACAAGTTCATCTCCATTAGTAGCTGGTCATGCTACAGGCAGCAACTGGAAGACAGAAATTTGCAGGGACAGAAAAGTTTCTGTTTACTCCCATCAGTTTGGAAACACTTTCAGTTAAGTACAGACCTAAAGAAAAGTAAGAAGAAGAAGAGAAAAAAAAAAGCCAGAATGGTACGTGCATCATCAGCAACCATTCTTGCAAGACTGCACATGGCAGATTCTGGAAACAGAAGGGGATGACTATGTAGCAAAAGTGATGCACAAAAACCCCACAGGTGGGTGGTCAAAGACAACCAGTTGCTGGCTTCTGTTGGAAATGCGTCTCTCTCCTGGAGGCCCAAAACTAGATTTTTAAACATGGGCACTAGACATTCATAGGAGATTCCCAGCTTTTTATTCTATGGCCAACAATTTAGTTCTACAGCTATTACAGTTTGATTAGACCTATGTGAAATCACATTGGCCTCCCACTCCCATGTTTTCTTGTTTTCCTCCTCCAGCCCAGTGCTGCTACAGCACAGGACTCACATTTTACCCAGTATATCCAGTTTGTTATGCACATTGTGGGGCGAGGGGTAAAAAATTCCTATACACTCACTTCCACTATGCCAGTCCATCCCTTCCCCATTTTCCTATTATGTGTACCAATTTTCTTAATGAAGATCTCACTTACACAGCTTGAACTCTTGCTTCTCCCTCACACATGTCACATATCCCTTAGCCCCCTCTCCTGTCCCTAGCTGTTCCCCCTAAAAATTTAGTTTATCCCCATTTGCTCTTTCTCATGCCTCCCTTCATCCTCCACTCTCCCACTACACCTATTTTTTAATTTCATGCCACCTCCCTCGAATGTCCACATCCAAGTGTGGTTACTTCTTTTTATGCTCACATTAGATGGACTAGGGTGTCTGTGGGGCGTAAGTCAGCCACAGGCTCTAGGCTGTACAGTTCAGGCATGCAGAACTTAGGGAATACATGAAGGAATAATTTAAGAAATGTATGGAAATTTAAAATACTTGTCTGTAGTAAGTGTACAAGGTACAGTGCAATGCTATACAGATGCGATTGAGCCTGCCCTAAATCCAGCTTTTCTGCCCCATTCTGTGTCCTGCTTCATTTGCCTAGGCAGGAACAGGTGGAATCCCACCCTCATGTCACTATACCACCACTGACAGCAGGGTCAGCTCTTCTGTGGCTAGCTCATTTACTTCTGACTTCTACAGATATCTTTTTTAGGATGTTCTTGAAAGTTGAGAACCATGTATGCACGAAAGGAATATTTAAAATATTTCATTTCTTTGGCTTGCTTTTTATGTTGTCCCCATGCTGCTGAACTGATTTTTAGGTGTATGCATTTATTTTTTTAGACAATCAGCGTAAACAATGTGACCAGTAAGGACAGCATTAACTGAGCTTCTATCCAACTTGCTTTTGTTTTCTTCCTTACCCCTTGCCACTGATTCCTGTCTCTCTTTGAGAGGGAGTCAACAGGAAGCATGACACCACAGGGCAGGATGCGTGACAGTGTTAAACTTCCTGGAGAAGCCCCATTCTTTGTGCTATCATAGCCATAAGCATCAAGGCAATAATCCCTACTTAATGATTCAAAGTACCACTGTAGGAAACTGTCTCTTTCTTAACACAACAGAAGTTAGAATAGATGCATCATGTACAATGCTTTGCATGGATAAAGAACTTCTGCAAATTTATGTTAAATGTGGTTTTAATGATCTGAAAAAAAAAAAGAGGCTATGCTAAATTGTTGGGGGTTTTTTTGTTGGTTTGTTGGTTTGTTTGTTTGTTTGTTTTTGTTTTGTTTTGTTTTAATGGAAGATAGAAGAAGAATGGATTATCTTTTTATTTTAGTTGAAAAAAAAAATCCTTATAAAGCCCAAGCCAACAGTTTCACGTTGTAAACACCAATACAGAGGAAATGCTGACAGTACTGATTTTAGCCATAAGAAAAAGTGATCAAATATGTTTATTGATAGGTGAAATAGAGTCAGGGCAAAGTCACACTTGATAATGCAATCTCAGGCTCATGTTACAATACATTCTCTAATGAATTACATAATAACTTGCTTTCTACCCATCAATATCACTTTGTTCAGCCTAAAGGTCAGATGACAGAATGGCTCAAGATTTATTTTTATCATCCCAGTGCAAGGAGTGTTTCCTACTTCCCAGTTACTTGGAACCCTGTCTCCTTTATTATTCAGCCTTGCCTCATTCAGCAGGCAGCATCTGGAGAATGGTCTAAAAGACCACAGCCAGTTGATCATGAAGCCTGTGGGAGCTAGAAGGGGCTTTGCATTTGCCAGCCTTTGCCCTTGAGCTTGTCAGGCAATTGTACAAGTGCCTCAATTCAAAGCATTGAAAGGAATGTTTCCTTGCAACACTTTTTGTTTAGCATAGCCAAGCCTAGAGTGAAGGTTTCTGGCAGACTCTTTGCATAGAAAGTTACAGCACATATGATCTTTAAAAAAAAAACAAAAAACAAAAATTGCAATTACTACATTTACAGATGTTTAGGCATGAGGATCGATGGGCTTATTCTGCATAGTGCAGAAAAAGTTACCAGAGTAAGGCGTTTTAGGTGTTTGATAAAAAGTTTCCATTGCTGAAAGCAGCAAAACAAATCAGGAGATCGACTATATTGATTTTTTGGGGCACCTACTTATAAATACATTGCACTTGCGTTTTCAAGACAAAATTTAAAAGTGGCCCCTCCCAAAATATGGGGCCCTACAGAAACTTGTGCTATGGCAGTCGTGATATCTGAAAGTACCCAAAGAACATTCAGTACCTACTGTTTTTAGTGATATAATGGGAAACTTTTTCATGCCTGAGAAATAAATGCCTTTTATACACCTCAGGGGAGCAGTTGAGCAATCCTGCATGACTTGCCATGCCCAGGCTAGTCTTTAAACCCTTGGTTCCAACTGTAGGAGAAGCTGGAGCTCCAGAAAGCGACGTTCCCATCCCAACCGCATGCCTTATAAGGAACGTTCCTTTCCTATCTCTGTTTACCAAGCCGTCTCGGAGAGCTGAAGCCAATGCTTTGGCATGCCGCAGGACGGCCCCGTCTGTGCATTTCCATCGGAACATCAATGTAGATAAGGCTGAGCAGTTGATCCTCTGAAGTGACCGTTCTTTTTATTGCTTTGTGATTGTGTAGTAACCCAAAGCAAAACAGAGAAAGTGCAGAGCTCAAGCGCTATTTATTTCTTAGCTGTAAACTATGCTTACAGACACACATACTGCATATACAGACGTGGGTTTCTGGCTATGTGACATCAACAGGAGCTTTTGAATATCGAGTTTGGGTTTATGATGCAAATCTTTTTGTGCACTTCACTACACCAGAATACTTTTTAGTTAGGCTTCTCCGGGAGACCAGCAATTCCTCGGCAGCGTGTATCGCTCCTCCAGCTTAAACAAAGGACACGCGGCGGCTCTTTGTATAAATACTGTCAGGGGCTTAGTCTAAATTAAGAATTAACAAGACCAGAAGACTTGGATCCACTATATATAGGTTTCTGTGACTCTCCCAAGTTGGCTCGCCTCTTCTTGGCTCCGAAAGAAAGGAATGTGCATTGTCATTGTCGCGTCTGTCTGCGATGAATTTATACCTTGTGTATTTCCCCGCGGCAGCGCTCCCGAGTCCCAGCCCATCCCCACCTCCAGTACATTTGCCACCCTCGGGCCAGGTGCCCACTTGTTTTTCCTCCTCCCCCCTCCAACTTTTTGGGCCCGGCGGGAGAAGGAGGGGAGGGAACGGAGGCTGTGCTGTAGCAACCGGGCGGTCTCCAGGTCAACAACAGGGTGGCAGCGACGCCATGCCAGGGGTGGTGTCAGCGGCGGGGTGGGGCGGCCAGAGGCAGGTGAGGGTGGTGGGGGTTGTCTGGCAGGTTTGGGGCATGTGACACAGACCCGTAGTCCTTCACCCCAGGGGCCTGGGTTTCTCCTTCCCCATCCATTTCCCTGCAGTTTATCTGGGGACATGTGGGTTTATGTGGGTGACATGGACGCGTTTCACCTTGGGTGGCCTCAGTGGCAGGTCAAGCCTTGTCCTGTGCTCTCCCTCTTCCTGGCCATCCCCCTGTGGTTTTTGCCAATGACACTCTCTGCCCCTCCCCTGCCGTAGGCAGCTGCCCACTTCAGTCCTCTCTGCACCCTTTGCCTACTGTTCAGGGCTTTGGCTGGCACTGGGCAGCTGTAATGCACGTGGGCTTTCCCGAGGCATTCCCATGTGTCAGGACAAGGCCAGTCATACGGCCTTAGTGAACACTGGTAAAAATCAGTTAAAAAACTCAAAGCACATCGGGGGTGAAGGTTTTAGCAGATTGTTTGCACTGGCCAGAGCGGAAGGGTAGAGGTGCCCGGCTGAACTCTTGTTCACCTTTCAAAAATAACCTGTTTTGATCCAGGCTGTAGGCTGATGGTTGTCCCAGCTGTCACTGGCTTTGGCTTGCTTGCCTTTCTGAGACTAGAGGTAAACTCGCTGTTTCCACTGGAAGTTGCTTTGTTTCCTCTCAAATACTCCTTTTTGTGCAGAACCAGCATTTCACATCCAGGTGCTGTTGAAGAGGCTGGGGGTGGTGCTGGAGGCTTACCCAAGGGAAAACCTGTCACCACACCCCTGGGCACCTGGAAGGTGAGATGGCACCTGGGATTCATTTGCTGATGCAGGCTGCTGCTTGAAGTGTTGCAGCTGTGGCACTAGTTCTGCAGCCAAGAGAAACGGCGCAGGTCTTGGTGGCTTGCTGCGGCCGCTCACTCTGGGCACTGTCTGCCATGGCTCCCCTGTGGCAGGGGCTCCTTTTGATTGTGCTGATGCCAAGACCAGGCTAGTTGTGCTGCTGTGCAGAGTGCAGTGCCCAGGGTGTTGGGGTGCAGAACAGAGTCCTGTTTTGTGGGGTTTTTCTGTAAAGTCCCACCCACCTTTCACACTATTCGTGTCTTTCTGCACAAGCAGGACAAAGGTTGGAATGGTTTGTATGTTTCCATAAGGGTATTTAAAGCCATGTAAGAGGAATAAATAGCATGTTTAGTTCTGCAAAGAGGAAAGCGAGAGGAGGCTAAATCTTTGGGTTATTATTTTTTGCTTTTCCCATAGGAAAAAACTGCTTTGACAATAGCTAGCAGCTGGCCTGCTAGTAGTTCATAAATATCCCTCATTCATTCATCTTATTTATTAGAAGTGTAATAAATGTCTCACAGTGATACAGTCAGCCAATATATGCTACCTTGATTTGTCTGGCATTCTGTTTTCTATTCATATGTTGTGTCTTATTCACAGTTGGGCCTTACACCACACACATACACATAATTGTATACACACATAATTCTTTTTCTTTGTGAACAAAATAATTCTTTCTTTTTTTCATCTTGTAGTCTTAAAGGCAAAGTTATGAATCTCTTCACAAAATTGTGTCTCAGATACTCCCAGGTTGAGTCACAAATTGGATTATAGCAAAGGTAAGGTATAGTGCAAAGCAATAATAGAATATAATACATCTAGCTGACGGCAGGCCCAAACATCACACTCATTTTTCTACTATATTTATGTGGAAACTTCCACATTGGCTCTTTTTTATGATAATTTAGAGGGAAGGAAAAGAAAATGCATTACAAATTTCTCACTTTTACATTTCTGAGTATGGGGCTCCCTGTCAAATCTGACTTCAGCCTTTCTTGACATGGGGAGCAACTATTATTTTTAATTTATAGTATTGTTTTCCTTGCAGAAAATGTTGATCTTAACCTTCTGCAGTTTATTATTGCCTAGGCCTGTGGAGCTGATCTCCAGTTCCTATTGACGTGTGCATATGAATGTTTTAATTTCTTTGAAACATCGTAATTCCTCAGATTTTTAAGAAGAAATCAAAGAGGAGCTGCCAATTGTGATCTTCATGTGGTCATGACTGGCAACCCGTCTAAGAGAAGTGCCTGGAGTGACTGTGAGTATTTCAGGACTATTCACAGAATCACAGAATATCAGGGATTGGAAGGGACCTTGAAAGATCATCTAGTCCAATCCCTATGCCAGAGCAGGAACACCTAGATCATTTTTGTTGAGTTTCTGTGTTTTCCTGGCCAGCTTCCAGTTTTCTTTGTAGCATTGTAGTGTGCATGTTCCTAGCTGTGTTAGAAGACATTCTGAAGCTGTGCCTCTCTCACCTGTGCTGTGTATGGGATGCTGTGCTGGCCTTTCTGCGCCTTCAGAGGAGGAAACTGGGAACAACTATGCAAGTGACTATAAGCTCAAACACCTGCAGACTTTCACCTGTCTCTCTCTAGAGCTCACATCTGTCACACCTTTCACTGCTGCTTCTGTACTGTGCAGAGGAGGAGGGCTGGTAAAATGCCAACCTCTACATGTATGCCAGCCCAGTGCCCTGCTTGTAGGATTGATGAGTGTGAAAGAGCTGGTGCCAGTCTGCACCATATAGAAGGTTACTGTCACTGAGAGATGTTTTGTGAAGATATAGCATCATATCCTTTGTGTATTATTATCTGAGAAACAGTCTATGTAATGAACCTTCTTTGTAACCAAGTAAGTTGCTGTAATATTTGATCTTAGTAGACAGTTCTGATTGTATTCTATACTAGACTGAATGTTATCATAGAATGGTTAGAGTTGGAAGGGACCTTAAAGGTCATCAAGGTCCAAGCCCCCAGCCATGGGCTCCCACTACACCAGGCTGCTTAAAGCCCCATCCACCCTGGTCTTGAACACTACCGTGGATAGGGCATCCACCACTTCTCTGGGAAACCTGTTCCAGTGTCTCACCCCCCTCACAGTAAAGAATTTATATTTCTAGTATCTAATCTAAATCTCCCCTCTTTCAGTTTAAAACTCTTACCCCTCATTCTATCACTACACTCCCTGAGAAAGAGTCCCTACCTATCTCTCCTCTAGGCTCCCTTCAGGTACTGGAAGACTGCTATAAGGTCTCCCTGGAGCCTTGACTTCTCCAGGCTGAACAAGCCCAGCTCTCTCGGCCTGTCTTTATAGGAAAGGTGCTCCAGCCCTCTCGTCATTTTAGTGGTCCTCTGCTGGACACATTTCAACAGGTCCATATCCTTCCTGTGTTGAGGAGACTCCAAAGCTGGACACAGTACTCCAGGTGGGGTCTCACGTGCGCAGAGTAGAGGGGTATTTTTAGTCATTTAAAGATAGAAGTGCCCTCCTTCCTTTGTATTTTGGACTAGTTTGATCCACATGGTAGATTTACAGCCAGGTTGCAGTGTATTGGCAATGAGGCACTGGGATAATCCAGGTAATGTTGATGCTGGAGAAAATGGACAGAAAGCAAAAGTCCACAGAAAATAAACTGAGCTACAGCAAGGATATTTAGTCAACCAGAGCCAGCTTAGCTCATGCAGAGTATTTTGGGAATAAACAGGAAATACTAAAGTCATCCTAGAACCTCTGTGCTGAGGAACAGAGGCATTACTGTTGTTATCGCTTCCATTTCTGCCTCAGCCACTCTAAGCTCTGGGCTGTTTCTGTGGCCAGTTTCAAGAGGCCCAGTCAACTAACCATTGGTGCTGAGATGTGTCCATTGTTCTGTAGAACTTGAAATGAAAACGGGTCTTCATGTCCATGATTTCTTGTGCATGCTCATGATCCATCACAGCTTTGAGCAGATACTGGCAGAACCATCATTTACCCCAAGTGTAAATGGTGTGAGGAGAGGAAGTTTCACCAGCTTTGCAATACAGTCAGGATCTGCGCTGACACTGTTATTGCTTATAGTAGGAATTCAACATGTAATTGTTAAGAAATCCTAGTTTATTGCATAATGCTGCTTCTAATGTGTGTGCAGTGATGGCCTGGCAATCTTTGAATGCCTGTTAGGAGTTCTGATTCCCAAGATTTAGAAGAGATGTTTTAGGAGACAGAAGAATTGCCATTTGGCAAACTCAGCTTTCAGGGCTTGGATCTCAGCATGCAAGAGACATTTTCTTTAATAAATTGAAGGTAAATGTATATAGATGAATAAAAAGACATAACAGCAAGTAAATGTATAGGACAGAGAGCAGTTTTCCAGATAAAGAACATGGAAAGGAGAAAGGAAAGGAAAGGAAAGGAAAGGAAAGGAAAGGGAAAAGGCGAGTTGTTAGTGTGCAGAGTACAATGGAATACAGGTAAAGAGAGGGGACAATTCAAGTGAATCATTTGGTTAAGCATTGTGTTTCCCTCATTTTCTTTACATCAGATGCCTTTGATTCAAAGCACAGAGAAGATCCTGAAGGTTCCCACAAGGCGCAGAAGAAGAAATCAAAAGAGGAGGAAAAGAGACTGGCAGTCAGTCAGTGGGACATGGATATACATCCCCTCATTTCATCTTCTAAATGGCTTCAGCTTCATGGGCTTAAAAGAAATAAATTATCCCTATCCCAGATTTTGTCACAGGTTGGATTCCAGCATAGGAAAGATATAAAACAAATCAATGATAGCACAATAAAAAATCCCCAAACCTTGAATAGTCTTTCGGGTCATGCTCATTTTGCACCCCAGTGTACACAGAGGAGATTTGCACATCTCTTATGATAATGGCAGAAAAGGAAGCTCTATCCATAATTGCTGACATTACTGGTTCAGAGAACTGAGGAACTCCATCTCCTTTTGATCTGAGAAGGACTTAGGATCAGAGACTGGCTTTCCTTACTCAACTGTACTGTTGCTTTAACCTAGGCTCCAGCTGAAATCCTCTCCAGTTTAGCTATAGCTTGTGGTACTGAGGCTGTTAGGTTTTTTCCCTGCAAGTAACACACCATAAGATCTCTGTCCATTTTTATATGGCAAATATAATGCTGTAATCTGTGATCTATTGCTTGATCATCAGGGTTAGCCAGCCTGCTTGGGAATAGTACATTATTTCTAATGATCCAGCTTTAAAGAAACAGTTAAATTTGATTAGAATTCAGGCTGCTTTTATGCAAAGTCAGACTATAGAAAAATGTTCTTTTGCAGTTCTTTTGACAGCTGGAGGGGAATAGTTTGCTAATAATTATTAATCACTACCATAATAGTGCTTTGCAGAGCATGGTAAGAGATTCTTTTCTCTGAAGCGCTTGCTGCCTGAGCAATAGGAATTGTAATGTATTGCAATTGTTCTAGGTTGCATAATTTAAGATTTTGGCTGGCTTATGTCCATGGGTCATTCAAAGATCAACAGTGCGGATCCTGAAATCCTGTATGCTGTAGATGAAGAAACTGTTAAGCAGAATTAATGTTACAGTGTAATTTTAGGAGCAGCATGTACTAGTTTATCAGGGCAGCATGCTGTACAGAATAACTGCTTTGTGACGTTAAATATTCCCACCCCTAATGTTTTCCTATCAGTGGAGATCCTGTAGAAGATTTCTAGCTACTGAAAGAGCAGAGTGCAACCTTTTCCTTAGTTGCACCCCTTCTGCACCCATTTAGTTGTGTAAGAGAACAGCATTATCTGAACCAGATTTTGTATTTTGTTTGATGGACAAATATTTACAAGTCCTGTCGTGAGGTAAATGGATAATACTGAAGTTTAATTGCCTAAACCATTCCTTTATTAAAGCCCTATGTAGGTTTTTTGGCCTATAAGTAATTAAATGTGGGGATTTCCCCCACTTCTGACTAAACTGGCCAGGAACAGCAAGAGCAGGGCTGCTCCAGAGTGGGAAGATGCACCAGGAGCCAATGGAGACCACAGCCCAGGCAGTGCCTTCACTGACTAGGATGCAGTCCTGCAGCATCCAAGCACCACAAGCAGAGCAGTGTGCTGCTAACAAAGTCCACAGACAGTCCCCGCCAAGGTGAGGTGATGAACCAGGTCTAGGGTCCAGCCAGGGAGTGCAGCCAGGAGCAGTGGGAGATGGAGCCAGAGGCAAGACTGGAGACAAGGCCACAACATAGGTTTAAGAGCCACATCCAGGAAAAAAGGCTGTAAGACAGGGCTCAGAGGTCTATCCAGGAGAGAGGTCTACTAGCAGAACTTGAGACAGGTACCCTACCACAAAGCTAAAGCGAAGACTGGGTGCCCAGGCCTGATCACACTGTAGGTGGAAACCCCAGGTAAGGTTGAGCAGGACAATCAAGGCATGTTGGTGCCCTCAGGGCCCTGGCATAAACACAGCCAGAGAACAAGGTAAAACAAAAATGTGATTAGATATATCTTAATGTCAGGAGTTCAGTACAGATGCACGTGCCTCATACAATGGATGTTATGCACCTCAAACATCTGTTTGCAGTAATACTTATGATGAGTAATTTGATCTTTTGTAAACTTTCCTGTAGATTATGTGACCACTTTGGGGAAACTTGTGGCTTCTCGGTATGCTGATGGTCTGTTTCCTCAATACAAGAGAGCACAAGATGGCAGCGTGTATAACGTAAGTGGGACTGACTTGTGGTAACTTTCCCGTGCACTTAGAATTTATTAGCACTCTAGCAGAACGATGTGACTAAAATGTCTCTGTCTGGCATTAAATACTTGTATGCTTTGTGTCAGAACTTTATCTCTCGATCTTTTCTTTTTCTGTTCTGACAAACTGTTAGGAACAACAGTCAGCGGCACAGAAGCTAGGTGTCTTTTTTTTTTATCTTTTCCTTTTTTTTCCTTACACTCTTGCCTTGGTGCAGCATTGTAGTAAATCTTTCCAGACAAGACTGTAGTTTCTAAGCAACATTTACCCTCTCTTGAAAGAGGGAACGCTTAAAAAGAAGATGCTCAGCTGAGATTTAAAAAAAAAATAAAAATAAATCAAATTGTAGTCAATAAAACAAACGGGGATGCTGAAATAAGAAGACATAATGTGCTGTCATTGCCAATGCAAAGCGCTGCTTTTCTTAGTGCCAGCGGGTCACAAAAGGCTCAGCCTACCCTATAGAGACAGCTAGCTGGATCTCTGCCCAGGCTCATGTTCTAAGGAATGTCTTAGCAACAGCTGCTGGCGGCCCCATTGTTAGAGGATGGATTCTGATTGAAGAGATACGCATGTGAGCGTGAAGGGGAGAGAGTTAATTCATAAAGGATTTTACAAAAGCAAATGGGTTGTCATTTTTTTTCTGATAACAGAGCCACTTATGAGGCACAAGGCTTAACGATGAGAAAATAATCATTTCAGGGGGCCTTTCCCCCTCTTTTTTCTCCTATTTAATTCTATATGAAATATCTACATAATGTCTTTTAATTTTAGGACATGTTGGAAGCAGTGGGAAAGACATTTCTGGTAGTGTTAAGGTAGCAATGGCACTATTCAAGATTTAGTGGGATCTCATTTGGGATGCCATGTACAATATTATGTACAGTTACTACAGGCTGAGAAGAAGCGATTAAAACAAGAGCAGGTACTGAGAAGAGCTACTAGGATGAACAACAGTGGAGTGCTGACCTTCTAAGAGGCCATGGTTGATGTTGACGTATGTAAGACTGAAGAAGAGTGACAAAGGGTAACATTCTTGCTCTTGAATGCCTACACAAAGGCAAATTACAGGGATAGGGAAAACCTAAAGTTTTCTGTGCTAAAAGGCATGCTAGTCTAAGAATAAATGAGTATGAATTGCCATAAATAAATTTAGGCTGGACAGTCAGAAGTTTTCCAGCCCTCAGAGAAATGGGAATCTGTACTGGGCAGCTTCAAGTGAAGGCATAGTACAAGAAGATTGCTTTATTTTAAGGTGGAGTTTGGTTGGTGTAGTGCAGTAAGCTTCTTTGTATGAGTCTGACTGTCATAGGAGGAAACTGGGTTTTCTAAGTGCTCCTTCGAAGGCCTACATTCCTTTGGCAGGCAGCCTGAGACTCTGTATCTGGGAGGCACATTACAGGGTCCTAGCTGACATTAAAGAACAGAGAAGAAGACAAATTAGAGGAATAAGCATGCAGACTGACACAGAAAATATTTTCTCTCTGACAAATGTTCTTTTTAAAATACACTTGCATCTCCAAGGTTTTGTACTTGGTCCTGAAAAGGTAGTTGGAGGTAGAAGGCAGCCAGTAAATTAGCTGACGTGGATCAGAGAAACTGGGGGAGTGTCTTTACTGCAAACTGCAGTGAATTTTTAAACCCACAAATCATTTTGCTTAGTGAATATATATACATATATATTCATAGGGAAGGTCAGCTGTTTTTCATTTTTATACTGAATCTAGGTTTTTCTTATTTACTAATATGGTATAGTAGGTTTTAGTTGTTGATTGCAGCTGCCTGAACTAAATTTGCCTAAGCACTTACCCACAAATAGTTAAGCTGAAATGCTGAGCAGGAAACATTTTACATTTTCCTTGCAAATGCTAAAGACAAGGTGGAGATTGACGTGTCCCAGAACCAAACCGTATGCTGGCTTGTATGGGGGACCAAAATTTTAAGAGCCAGTCAAAATTCTAGTCTAAGAAGGTACAAAGTTTCAGTGTTGTTTGTTCACCCATCTGCTCTTCAGCCCTTTCTACATCGTAGCCTGTGTTGGGCTCATTTTAATTGCTCCCGTCTTGAGACAGACAAGTCAGACAGCTCATTGGCACTGTCCCATGCCTGTATAAAAAGATTATGAAAAGCAATTAGGACAAAATGAGGTGTCTTTTCTACTATAGCTTAGATGCATTTGTCAAGTATTTGCTCTTGAAATAGTGGAAGAAAATGGGCTGTTTTCATTGCTACCTTGCTGGCATATCTGGCACTTGTGAACCAGCTATTGCAGCTGTGCTAAGCTTGGGGCTGCATTTGTGTTATTTGTTTTGATGTTCAATTTCTTTCTCTCCCTTATTTACATAAAGCTGACAGCCAAAAAAGAACTGATTCTTCATTTTGTGGATCGTCTAATGGGAGCTATTGAGCTATATAAGCAGCGAATGGAATGGTTAACCAGTGAAAGCTGGCAGATATTTGGAGTGGTTCAAGAACAGTGCACAATCATTGTTTTGGATTTTGGCACTGCATCTCTAGCTGAATTTGATCTATGTCCAGATGCTCTTTCTATGGTACTTGTGGAACAGGTGACCCAAATTGCCAAATTCAACCTCATTCGATAAGCAGAGAGAATCATAGAATTGTAGAATCATAGAATGGTTTGGGTTGGAAGAGACCTTTAAAAAACATCAAATCCAATCCCTCTGCAATGAGCAGGGACATCTTCAACTAGATCAGGTTACTCAGAGCCTTGTCCAACCTGACTTTGAATGTTTCCAAGGATAGGGCTACAGGACCTACTAAAAAGTTGGTATCCATCTTTCTTCTAAGCCCCCTTATAGTATTGAAAGACCACATTAAGGTCTCCCCAGAGACCCATTCTCTTCTCTGGGCCAAGCGAAGTCATCCATGTCTGTCTGTTGCTGTAGAATAAAAAGGAGTCTTATATCACATAGATGGATTTGAGTAATATGCTTTCTGTAATGAAAATTCTCACGATTCATGTCATGGTAATATCTATAGATTTTCCACCAAATTCCCCCACAGTCATGCTGGGCTTGCTAATTCCATTTAGCAGAAGACCATGGTTACCCCGAAGAGCAAATAAAGACTAACAGACCCCAAATACTGATATATGCCTTCTACAAGTGTAGCACAGGAAACCAGAAAGATAAAGGGGGCTTTGCAACTTCTCTACTGCCATTAAGACTAAGGCCTTTGATCAATTAAAATATCAAAAAGCTTAGCAGCATGAATTTTATTTTGATGAGTAGATAAAGATCAGCCCTACTGAAAAAAAAAAAGCATGTTAGTTAAAATATTCTGACAAAGGGTCCTGCAACAATTTGTGAAAAGAGACCCATGGAAGCCAGATTTTTTTTCATACACATATTTTAAAACCTCATTGTGTTTTTATGTTAATTGCGACATGAATTAGGAACAATTTTTAAAGTACTTTAGTTTGCTTGACTCTGTTTTGGAAAAAGGCTTAAAAAAAATCTTAATAAAATGACACTATTTTTCTAAGGATTTTATTTTCCTAAGGATTTCCTAAGGATTCCTCTACTACTTCTACTGCAAGTCCAGGTTTAGTATCTGTGGTTTATTGTAATTATGACTTAAGAATATAAACAATAGCAACAATAGCAGAGCTCCAGTCTCTTACTCTGCCACCATTATTCTCCCTACTCCTGAATTGTAGGTGTTGTAATTTTCAGGGCTGCTCAGGATCTTATGAAGTGGCAACAGAAATCTACCTCTGTGTCTGAACATACTGTAAAGTCTGCTGTTACGTGGCTCTGGAAGCTGGACCATATGACAGCTGCCAGCCATACCAGCTCTGCTGAAGCCCTGCTGGAAGCCATGAGTGATGAGGCGGTAAGCTCATACATCTTTTCAGAAGCCTCAAGTAAATTCAAGAATATTCAGCGCCAGACTGGCTACTGTGATTTGCCCTGATGAATATTGCAAAGATAAATATTAATGACAGCATTTGGAAAGGTTTTTTTCCTCAAGTGTAGCTGCATACTATGTTTACTGATGGCCTGTTTATGTAAATGTACTGCATTTTGAATGCAGAAACTTGTTTATTTTCTTTTTTAGAGTATACAGAATAAATCATGTATTTGGTCGTTAGCAGAAAGAGGAAATATCTTCCCTTCCACTTTCTTTTCCATATATGTTTTTCAGGGCTTCCAGTTTATGAGAAAATTGCTAGTATCAACGTTATTGAAGACAGGGGGATAATTTTTATTTCATTATGTATCTAAAATGCTCATGAAAAATTACATTTCAAACCCAAAATAGTAAGTACAGAGATTTATTGAAGCATTAACTCATGGTAGTGACATGCAAATCCTTTTTCATCAGCCAAGCTATAGCTACAGTATTTTCCTGGACAAAAAGACAGAGCATGCACAGGTATTGCTGCAATTAAATTCTGTTTCTAAAAGTGCCATATTTCTTTATTCATTATAGCAGAGTCACAAGATTTAAAACATATATGCCATCATTTCAGCTAGTCACATATAACTTGTGTTGTTAAATTTGCTTAGAAAGTACATGGTTTCAGCTCCCTAGCACCCAGCCTTAATGGAAAATTTGGCCTACTGTGTATGGACTAGAATCATCGGTGTGCCATTAAGATTCACACCTGTGCACAGATCCAATCCAAACTCCCCTGCGAATCTTGGAAACTTTGTTTGAAGGAGAAGGTAAATTTGGCTGGAGTTCCCTTCTGGTTCCTTGTGCTGGTCGTTTCTTATCCAGATGAACCTCGATGTTTGGAAACTGATATTAAAAAAAGAACTGGGTGAAGAAGAAATTGTGCAACAATGGGATTTTTTTATGACTGCCTTTCTAAATGTCTCCCTCATAATTTTTATTAACATTTTCAATTTTCAGTATATTACTGATTTCCTGGTGGGAAATGAAAAAGTTTGTCGTTAGATTTCAGTATTGTTTGGACAAAAAAAGGCTTGTTGAAGCTGGTGGGTTTGTGCATGAATAAACAGAAATTAAAATCTGTCCAACAGTGAGACATCTATTATTTTTTACTGTACATTGGTGAGCTAATGGGTAATCCGTGGAGTCATTTGTGGCAGGTGCTCAACATAAAACAAACTTCAATTCCTCCTAAATACAGTCTAGTTGAAGATGTTCCTGCTTATTGCAAGGGAGGCTTGACAAGATGACCTTAAAAGGTGTTTTCCAACCCAAACTATTCTATGATTTTATGATTATATGATTCATTGTCATTCATAACTGACAGGTCACTTGAGTGCAAATTTCATTGTACTTGGGGCTGCGGGAGACCTCATTCAGTCTAAGGAAAAGCTGCATAGTCGCTGAACAGTCATAAATGACTCATTCCTCAGAATTGGCTTCATCACAGAAGTTGCTCCAAAACAATAGCTCTTTTCTCCCTAGACTTGGCTCTTACAGTCATTCCTTTAGCTAAGCTTTTCTTCCCATGTGTGGTGACTCCCTAGATTTCCTTTCCTTGTGACCTGTCAGTCACAAGCTCAAGATGACTCTGCTGTTAAGAATCACAGAATCACAGAATGTCAGGGATTGGAAGGGACCTTGAAAGCTCATCTAGTCCAATCCCCCTGCCGGAGCAAGAACACCTAGAGCAGATCACAGAGGAACACGTCCAGGCGAGTTTTGAATGTCTCCAGAGAAGGAGACTCCACAACCTCCCTTGGCAGTCCCTTCCAGTGTGCAGTCACTCTCACTGTGAAGTTTTTCCTCATATTCAAGTGGAACCTCCTATGTTCCAGCTTGCACCCATTGCCCCTTGTCCTATCATTGGATG
>VZTM01023445.1:0-24458 GCA_013400555.1 Jacana jacana | reverse complement strand
GCTGGATGGCAGCATGGCCTGCTGGCATGTCAGTCACTCCTCCCATTTTGGTGTCATCAGCAAACTTACTGACAGTACACTCCATTCCCTCATCCAAGTCATTGATGAGTTGCAGTCCTTTGAGTTCTACCTGCCACAGATGCATTCACAGTGTTTAACTTGCAGTTCTGTACAGGTGCCACTCTGGAAAGTGTGGGTCACCCATCCAAAACACGTCCCCACCAAGGTAAAGACTGTGAGGAGTTGTTCGTCTTGTTCTCCTTCCAGTTCTTGTATGAACTTTGCTTGTTTAGATGGGTGCATAAACTATAGTTTTCAAAATATGAAGGACTAAATGTAAAGGTTTTAACCTTTCCCCAGTAATCTGTAAAGAATGTTTCCTTTGTCGCATGGTGTTGCTGGGTTTGCAGTAAAGCAGAGTGATTTGCCTGTGGTTAGCAATTTTGTTTATTTTCTTGTGAGGAGTTGATTCTGCATCAGCTATGTTCAAGAAATGTCAGCATTTTAAAAGTTGCCAAGGCAGGCAGTAAATCCTTTGGAGGAAATGTGAAAATTGATATACTTATTGAATATCAAGCTTATGAGTTATTGGCAGTCTTAGGAGGAAGGGGGATAAGATGTGAATCTAAAGGAGCACAGAAGTGGTTGTGCATTCCCCCAGTTCAGGAGCCTCTTCAGCAAAAGGAATAAGAAAACAAGGTGTTATCCAAGGAATGAGTCTCAGCTGGGAGAGCTGTGTGCATGATCAGGTAGCTTTGTAGTTGGGTGAAAGAGAGAGGGAACCTTGTAAAACTGAACTAAAACACAGATAGATGCAAGAGTTCTTTTATTATGCTTGTGTGAACCTTTTTCTAAAGATAGGAACTATTTTGTTACCCTTGCACTTTAATGAAACACATTAATTCTTCTCTTTAACCTTAGTATTTGTCTAGCATTAACAGTGATGCCAGGACACCTGGCTGGCCACAGACCTGCTTGCTCTCAAGCAAGTGTGGTCTGCAACTATGGGCCCTGCCTCCCACATGGAGTGTCTCGACACCTCTACAAGATCCTTGCTTGAAGTGGCAAGGTGCTGCTTTGTGGGAAGCCTGAGGTGGCAAGGTGCTGCTTTGTTAATTTGCCAGGTCTAGTTTGAGTTTGGGATGATGCTTGGGAGAGGTGTCTTCCAGTGCTGAGGATTAGCCCAAGTATTTGTGACAAAAGGTAAAGGAGGGAGAGAGCTTGAAATCCTGAAGTCCTAGTAATTTTCTATCAACCTGGTTATGATGTGGGACAGTACAGGGATCCTACAGTCTGGAAGATTCAAGTACTGACTGGACAAAAGGTGTTTGTGTTCCAGCCTGTTGTCCCAGGGAGCTGAAATATAAGTCAGTATCAGCAGCAGTAGCAGAAATGCATGAACTCACTTTCAGGTGATACAGAATTTTCTTTACTACTGCGTGAAATTATGTGGGCGCAGAAACAGTTTTTCAATGTGGTCTCAGACTCAAAGAGTTGTCTTCTTTTTTGTGGTGAATGTCCAAGGATTCCTAGTTATACTTGGGAGTAGTTTTTCAGTGAAACAACTATGTATCAGATATTTATCAGTTGGTATGTTTGATGCCATACGACTAATAAGCTATATTTACTGTTTTGAACATCATCATGGGATAGATGTTGTTACATTTGTTTTTAATGATGGTGAAAATTCAGGAAGCATACTTACCGTGTGGATTGTTAGCATGGATAAGCACAGGTGACATCAAATTCCTCATAATGTAATACTCAAGCAATAACTAAAGGACATTTCTTCAGCTTCTCTCTCTTCTTGCAATAACATTTTCAGAATATAAGTGTGTGTGGTCATAATAAACCTTCCAAGCTTCCTCTGCCTTGGGAAGTATAAAAAATACAAATTATTTGTAAATGCCAGGAGTAGCATTCAATAAAATCTTTCCTGCCCTCATAATACATGCAGCCAGTAAAAGTATGTCTAGTATGTGAGTTCCTATATGAGTTCCTACAACCCTGACAAGCACCAACATAGCATCTCTCTTCATAGAAGTGGAACATGGCAGAGAGCCTTTTCCTGACTAATAATACAGTTGTCCTTCTTTACACCTCTCTTTGGTTTCAGTTAACTTCTGTGGAAAGGGACTTGCAGTGGGCAGCATGAGATCCAGGGGCTGTGGGCCAGGTTATGTTCTCACTTCAGGAAATTTTGTGGCTTCATTTGAATTACTAGTGTAAACGAGAGGAAGAACCAAAGATCTGAAATTCTTATACTGCTTGAATAAGTACAAGGCATTTATGTAAAACAATGTCTTCCAGTTCCCAATTTCTCTTTCTGTTTAATGACAAGTTGAAGCTGTTTATTACTTTGCTGTGGGTGATATTCCAGTGGACACAAAGCATCTACTCCTTGAGAAGGTTTCTCATGGCTCCTGTCCAGTCAACATGGTATCTTTCAATGCTAGGGAAGATGAAACTATTATTTTTCTGAAAGAGTTGAGCCGCTTGGCCTCTGGCAGGTATGAAAAAGAAGCAGCACAGTAATGGTTTGAGTTCTTGTAAAGTGCTTTGTTGCTAGGAATGATATCTGAATGTAATCCTTGTTTTACTCATGAGGAAAATCAGACAAAGCAGTTCAGTAAGTGGTCTGGGGAAACTGGGGAAATAGTCCAAGAGCTATGACTAAAATGTAGGACTTACTCAAACAGAGTCACAGGGTCACAACACAAATTGAAGCAACTTGTTATTGTATTGCTTTGTTGTCTGATGATATCCACAGGGACCAGCAAAGGATCAAGAGTTTTGTTGGATCAAATACCATACAGACATGTACTGAAAAGGTAATGCCTGTCTTACACAAGCAGTTCCTGGAACAACAGAAAATTGATGTGGTGTTATCCATTGGACCTGGTTGTGTGGAAATTCAGTTCTGTACCATGCTCTCTAGCATCTATTTGGTTTGGTGGTGGAAACTGAAATATTCCATGTGGCTTGTTGGCTACTTTACCTTGGGAATCAGTCATGTAGTAAAAATCAGCCTTCGGTAGAATGGGATAATAAAACTAATATTGATTCTGATATCAAAATAAGGAAACCAAATGAACAAACACAAAACCCCACAATACCAAACTCACACTGAACAGCAGGAGGGCAGTAGGAGTCAGTGAATGTTTGTCTGCTTAACAGAACTCACTGCCAGTTCCAGAGCTGTGAAATGGCTTCTAGGTCTTTCCCTTTCACTGTTGTTTGTGCAAAAGTGGGAAGACCTCCAACAGTAGAAATCTCTAAATGACAGCAAAGCAATTGGTAAGATGGCAGCTGCTTAGCTCTTTTTATAGCCATCTGTGTTTAGAAGTAGCTTTTAAGAGATGGAGCATCTGCCAAAAAACAAGACTGTGGGAAAGTGTTATGTTTGCTCTGGTCTGATGTGTGTCTGAAATGATTGTGGTCATTTAGAACCATGGTACTTCCATGATACCAGGTACATTGCTGGTTACCATCCTTTTTTCTTTTGGCAGTTTTTAACTCCTTTAGAAAAGGAAAATGAATGTTTCTTGTAGAAAGAGGCAAGAAGAGTTGTGGCAGGGAGCTGTAGCGAATCACTTTGTTCTGTATGAGTCCCACTATCTTAATTTTGCAGAAATCTAGCTTTGGTGCAGACTTATTGGGCCAAATAATATCTTGCTGGTGGGTATTTGCCCAATAACTGCCAATAGGTTTGTCATCTTTCACATAGGAATGGCCAAATTCATAGGCTTTTCATGGCTTGAGACTGTTTCTAGTGTAGTTCTGTTTTAGAAATACATCTTTTTCCTGCTCTGAGAGCTTCTCTATTTTGACTTGTCTGCTTGACTTCCTGCTTTGTATGTTGATAATGAAGTAAATGTTTCTGTTAGGCTTTTGACTGGGAGGATAATCTGATAAAAAGGTGTTAGTATCATCTCAGACATCTCAAATGTCATGCTTGCTCAGCATGTTAAAAGCATTAATTAAAAATACATTTCCAGGAGAATGAAAAGGAAGGTGCCTCAGAGTAAAGGATATCAAACCGAAAGGATGTTCTTCATGAAAAGACTTCAGAATGTACATAAATGTATATATGAGGTTTGATAATATCCATAGTGCTCTTGCAGTTGAAGGTTAGGAAATATTTCACAGATAAGCAAATAATTCTGAAGTTGTACACCACCATGATCTTGTATGTGCGACATATATCTTGTTAAGATTAGGAAAGTATTTATGTAGCTTACGTACTGGTGAAAACTCATTTTGTATTACAGATTCCATGCTTTTGCTGAGAATGACTATAGAGATGCTACTGGAGCTGCACTAAAATGTGAAGAGGATGGAAAAAGCCTAATTCCCCTGAAATCCAGGAAAGTGAGAGGGCGAATGCCACTAGGTAAAGAATATGAAAACCAAAATGATACTGATTTGTTCAGTGAGATTTCAGAATAGAAATATAACACAGGAACTTGCTAAGTGTAAAATAAAAAAAAGCCTTCTGAAGTCATGGGTGGGGTGAGAATAGGACTGGTTCAAATGGTCAACTGTGGGTGGGAAGGAGAGGGAAAGGAAAAGAGAGAAGTGAAGAGAATAAGGGTGTGCATGTGAGAATTGAAAGAGAACTGAAAAAAGGGAGAATAACATTTATTTAGGGAGATGAAGAACAGTACTGCTGTGCTTATGCCAGTGACCTTGTGGAAAGGTATAGAGAAATAACAGAAAGAGAGAGGAATCGTGTGAAAGACCATTTGATACAACTGNGGGAGAGAAATTGATGAAAAAAAATACCTCAGAAGAAAATAACAGAAAGAAACAGTTTTACTGGGGGGTGGAGCTGGGTAGAAAGCCCTCAGAGTGTTTCTTATTAGTCACCATACTACTTCCTCTGGGATAAATCAGCTTTACTGCTCAACAGGACTAGACTGCGGTTTCAGCCAGGTTGGGAGGAGACCAGCTTGTGAAGCGAGGCTGTGTGTGTCAAGTCTGATATCTATATCAGCAGGATATTAAATTAAAAGATTGTTTCTTTTAAATATCAGGAGGAATAAGACCTCTTTATCCTAATGGCTCACATCCCCATTATGCTGGGGAGCATTAGTGCTACCCCACAGGCAGAACGGTGTTATCCTTTTCTTATTGCTAGGGAACATATGGCATAAGGTGAATTTAGTGACTCACCAAAGGTTATTTGCCAATTCTGGACTAACTGTCCTGTATTTCCTGTAGTCGACTGTAGTCGATTTTCTTGTGCACTAGCCTGTCCTTCACTAGGACTATGATTATAACAGTATGAGAGAATCATACTATGAGGCGAGAATGAAAAGAGGGAGTTATTACCTGCTTTTCTTTGCTTTGTGAAGAGACACTCCAGCCTGACCCACTCAGGGTTTAGAAACCAATAGCAGAGAATGCTTCATAACGGTGTCTCTCATTTCATACTAATTCAGAGCAGTATAATGATCGCCTTCTGCCTGCTAAGAGTGCTTCCTTGCTGGACCCCAATTGGGGGTGTGCATGGCGGGAGCTGGCTTCCTCTTCCCCCCGGGCAGCCGGCCTGTGTCAATAGATGGGCCTCGAGCCCCTACATGACTGAAATTACTTCCTCACCACTGTTTCTAAAGCTGAAAGCTGAATAGCTTTAATCGCTCAAAAGGGCAGTAATCTCCTTGAAGTGCATTGTCTGTTGTGTCTTATTGCTATTATGGAGTAGGATTTACACATTAAAAAGGAACACAATTAGCTTTCTGCATTTACAGGGTATTATAAGCCCAGTCGTGACATCACTGGCAGCCAATCAGAGCGTTTCAGTCATATGCAGAATGTAAAGTCCTTTTAGAAAAGAAAACACATTGGAGACATTATTCGGGTCTGTGTCTGATGCCTCTTGTTTCAGAGACTCCTTTAAGGGTGTAGAAGGCAATAAGAATAAAAGTGTCGATTACTCGCTAATGGGCTCTGAAACTATTCTTGGATTTTTGACATAAACTGTACAAGGAAATAAATAGAGAATGAACCAGAGAGTCTTCCAAATGTAGTGTTCCTTGAAAATAAGGGGAGGCACAGGAATATTTAGATTATGATTCTTTTTGCACCACATATACAACAGCTGGAAACTGGAATTCAGCATTATGCTTTATGGACTGGAAAAGCCATTTTAAGGACATCTAAACAGTTTTCTGGGTATCCACTGAGTAACAGCATTTTGCCAATACAGCATATCTTCATGTTCACTCTTTTTCATCTGCTTAACCAAAACAAGTCGGAAGTGAACTATTTAAAACTTCAGATAAGAGCTCCATTCTCCCCTGTTTTGCATCTTGAGCAGTCATTTAGAAAGCAAGCGTGAGAAACTACCAGATTTGAATTTTTTTTTATTCTTATTGTGAGTGAGTGCTCAAGATCAAAAATGGTGTAAGTCAGTAAAGAATTAAGGTACTTATGATGTCAGACTCAGAGTTACTTAAGGCTTTTACATAAAGTCTAATTTCACCAATGTGGTGATATCTCCTTATCTAAGACTGATTTTTTCTGTTATGGCTTGTGCCTACATTCTTCCTATAGCTTCTTCATCTACAAAAAGCTTCAGAATTCATAGAATCATAGAATCATTTAGGTTGGAAGAAACCCTTGGGACCATTGAGTCCAACCAATTAAGTAATCCTGTTATGTACTTAAAATTATAAGTGGAGGGGAGGTCAAATTTAATTTGGAACTTGAAGACATAGAGAACAAGTGATAGTAAAATCTGTGAACAAGAGGGTTCTTGAGAAAAAGGGGCCCAGTTGTGTCATTGCTTGGAGTGACAGGGAGATAAGTGATAAACAGGGCTTAAAAATCAATGGTGTTTTTGAACTAGATCCTGAAATGAATAGAGTTCTTGTTGGCTGAAATAGAAACAACAATAAATCTCTGCACAGTGTGTGGTGGAATAGGTGGAAGGGTATATGTAAAGAAAATGCAAATGGACTGAAATGAGTATTTGACTCATTTGACAAATCCAAAGAGGGATGTGTCTGACCTCCTTGTGAACAGTGTAAGGCTGTATTCTTAGGTGTACTTATTTACCACATTTACATATGATCACAGGAAAAACTTCAGGTTACTGTGTGTAAAATGGGAAGCATATGAGCTCCAGCCTTTTCTATGACATGGAAGTCAATGAACTCTGGACTGTTTACGTACACAGACATGGAAGAGACCAAACCTTTCCATTGGAAAGCCAGGATAAGGATTTAGGAGTAGCTAATTTGCCTACAAGCTATAGCAAAGATCATGGTCTCTACTTTTTCCTTGCATGTGCTTTGTCTAGCCTTAGCAGCCTAACCTTGGCCTGGCAAATCCCTTTGCTAATGTGTAGAGAGTGATGCAGATAGCCGCTCTGCAATACCACCTGGGATACAAAGTTCATTTGCTTTGTCCATTTGCCCAGTGGGAAAGGGGCAGGATTGGGGCCACAGTGAATTTCAGCGCCGCAGGTGAAGCTGCATACTCCCCTCCTGTGTTTCTTTGTCCCTCCAAGTGTGGATTTTAAAAATCAATGATTGAGGGAATATTCTATGTTCTGCTGCCACGTAGAGGCTGAGGAAGGGACCAACAGTGAAGAAATTAAATCGCCCATCTTGCCTTGCAGGCAAATGAAGTTTAAAATAGATCTTATTCCAATTTACTTGGATATGCTTGCTTCCATGGTCTAAGTCAGATAATCAGAGAAGTAAGAAATGCTTCTGTTTTCCTTGAGTTGCTTTTATAGTGGTATTTGCTTGATGTTTCAAAGATATTGCAGATTTTGCAGGCTTTTTTTTTTTGTGTGTGTGTGTGTGTGTATGGGCTTTTGTCTCAGCAGGTTTGTATCTTGAGTATGAAATCAAATGAGTTACAGTGACTTGTCAAACTAGACGAGTTTGTCTGCTGGAAGACAGGTGTGGAAAGCTGCTTTTTTAAAGATTGCCTGACTGTGTTAAATAACTGGGAAATGGAAATGAGGGTGGTTATGAGTTTCCATGTACATGTGCAAGTGTGTTTGTGTTTTCAATTAGACCTGCCATCTCACTTCTCAATTCACTGGTGTCAGCAAAATGCTTCTCCCCCTTGCTGCAGGCTCTCCCCACACCTTTACCCATTCTCTTCCTCTTTTCCAGGGCCCCCTTCCTTCAGAGTAGAAATGCCATTTAACCCAGGGCAGGGCACCTCTGAAGTGTTTACTCAGTGCGAGGTGCTCTGCTGGGTTGTGATGGCTGCAGGGAGTGCTGAAACAGAAGCCAGGCAGTAGGGTGTTACGGCTGGTTCCCTCATGCGTGTCTGGTGACCGCCCTCTTGCCGTTGCCATGTGGTGATTTTTGAATTGGAACTGGGGGGTCCCTAGGGTTTCAGCCTCGGCAGCCGTTAAACTGCCAGCCAGGGTGGCTGGGGTGAATACTTCTTAGCAGGGGGGCTGGTAAGGCCCTTTGCCTCTGGGGATAAAGCGATTTTTATTTAACATGACATCTTTTCCTGGGGTGCAGGTGCCTGAAGGCTTGCAAGAGTTAGCAGGCCCGGAGTGGTTGGGGACTACAACCCCTGGGGTCGTGGTAGATTTCAGCTGCGTTTGGGTTGGTGACCCCTTCCCAAAATGGCACAGCTTATGTGTGAGATCAGGGAATTTAAACCAAAGGGAGGTTTGTGCTTTCTTGGTCATTTTTCAACTGATGCGCTTTGAGGGACAGGCTGGAGGTTGAGAACCACATCTGGAAGATACTATATGTTGTACATGTATGTCTGTTTTGAGTTTGGGGGCTCAGTTTCAAAAGACACATCTTTTCCTTGCCATTCCTTTTAGTTTGAGGAAGAGGAGGCTGAGGGGAGACTCCATCACTCTCTACAGCTACTTGAAAGGACATTGTAGAGAGGTTGGTGCTGGTCTCTTCTCACATGTAATTAGTGATAGAACAAGAGGGAATGGCTGCAAGCTGCAGCAGGGTAGGTTTAGGCTGGACATTAGGAAATAATTCTTCCCAGAAAGAGTGGTCAGGCACTGGAATCAGCTGCCCAGGGAGGGGGTGGAGTCACCATCCCTGAATGTGTTGAAGCATTGCTTAGATGTGGTATTGGGGGACATGGTGTAGGGGAGAACTTTGTAGAGTAGGGCTGATGGTTGAACTCGATGATCCCAAGGGTCTCTTTCCAACCCGAATGATTCTGTGTTTCTGTGATGATTCCATGATTCCTCAGCTGGAGCCTCCAGGGTAGAGAGAGAAAGTTACTTTAGTTGTTACTGCTTGCAACCTGCTCTCCCAGTTGAATCCAGGAAATTCTGTTGGCAGATAAAAGGTTTCTTAAGCAACATGACCTTCACAATGTGCAGTTTTTGATGCCTGCATTTGTCCTGTATAAGTGTCATCAAACATACTTGCTTTGAAAGTACATGCAGTTTTACTTTGCTGTGCTGCAGCACAAATAAGGAAAAAATACCTTCTTGTGTAGTACCAATTCAATGCACATATTTTACTGAGGACAGTAAAAATAATCCTGTGAATTTAATGAGTCCATAGCATCAGTTTAAGGGGAAATGAAGCAACACAACAACATCATCAGTATTGTTTTAAAGGTAGTTGAAATATGTATACTTTTTTCAATATTTTTCAATATACTTTTTTCAATACTTTTTTCAATATATAGCAGGTCACTGCTATAAGACCTATATATTTCAGATATAACATTAAAAATGTTCATAAAATTAAATCTGGATTCCAGTATTTGATGACTTGTGGAGGATATTCAGATTTAGTGACAGTTCCACTGAAATTGTGTTCTCAACAGTCACAAACTTAGAAATATATTCATGCGTGGTAGGAATGCATGTGTTTTGTGGTTTTAACTGTGTCAACAGGTGTGTGTATATATATATATTTTCAGTAGCTGACTACTCATCAGAAAATCTCTGGCTCCCTACTTGCTGGGATTTTGCCAACGCTCAGATTTTGTATGTTTTACATTTCTGGGGAGGGATTGTTTATAAAAGAAAAGTTCACTTCTTTCTGAAGTATTTGAGCAGAATACATTTCTTGAACTTAAAGGGTAATGATAACAAACCGAAGTTTCTTCTCCCTTTTGTATTTTATGTTTTATGTTGTGGAATTATCTGCTTTACAAAAGCTTTTTAAGATTTAGTAAATGTTGATCTTTGTCCTAATGGCTGAAACAGATGTTTTTGAAATGCAGGAAGGTCCCAGGAGATGGCAGTGTACAATAACACATTTCAAAATATTTCTTGGAAACTAAAAGCATTTCAAATTAAAACTGAGTTGTTATTTTGTAAAATGTTCATATTATTCTTTCAGGGAAGTTTATCAAAGGACAAAATGATCAGGTTCATTTGCTTACTGATAGCCTACTTTAGTAGACACGTTTGCATGTCTTATCTTTTATACAGCGAGCCTCCACTGTGTATTAACTGAACCACTAGATGATAAGATACAGTTTGCCTTGTTCAGCATCTTTATGTGCAATTTAATAATAGGTTGTAATCTGCAGTAGGTGGTAATCCACATCTGTGGTTAAGATATCTTATGATTCAGTTTCTTTTATACTTTTGCTGTAACACTGCACACAGTTTTTCCATATGCCCTATATTGCAATATAAACTCTGAGACTAACCTAATTTAACATTTTTAGTAACATTGATACTGTTTAGGTATACGTGGTGCCTCGATTTTAAAAACTTTACTAAATCAATGCACATTTTATTTTTTTTAATTAAGACAAACATATTTATTGAGATTAAGAAACCTTTTATTAACTCCATGTTTGGATTTTTTCTGATTTTTTGAGAATATAGCCTGATAGTAAAACATTTTTTATTATTATTATTTTAGTATTTATTTATGACTGTTGAGAATTGTTAGCATGAAAATAAACTTATTTTAGCAAAATTTCGTCATATATATTTCAGGAAAAGAAGATTTAATTTTAAATAAAGGTGATTATGTATTTTAAGGGTATAGAGAGACTTGAAAATATCTTATATTTGAATTTTCAAAGTTGGGTCTAATATTTGGACCTGAGTTCTTGCAATGAATTCCAGGATACACTATGTGATTTTTTTTGTGGAGTTTCCTTATTATTATCTGAAAGTGTTAAAAAGGATTTGCTTCCATTGTGGGAACAATCTGTGGCCAACTCTGGAGGTTACTTCCACCAGGCTGAGCACCTCTTAAATCCTTGTGCCAGTTTTGAGCCCTTTTTTGACGTCTATCACAGAACAGCACTTGTCACTGCTATAAGACCTAAAGAAAACACAGTTATATGTAAACATCTGGATGAACTCAATCGCTTTGTGGCAATTGAGGAGTTATAAAAGCAGAAATTGTATGAAAATGTCAAGTTCTTTTTATTATTACTTTTGCAGTAGCTGGTGTCCGTGAGGATGTCTTCTTGATCTGGAAGGAGTTGGAAGAAGCCAGGAGTACACTGACACAAGTTCAGAAAATGTTATCAGAATCTGACCAGCCTGCTTCTCAAGATGGTATCATTTATGTTTCTTTCAAGTCACCATTATAGTCATGACCAGTATTTTATTTGTGAACAGTTTTAATTGCATGTCAATTTGGGGATGATTTTCTCAGAAATATGTGTATATGGGTAGCAGCTATATTTGACATCTGAACTCAGGATTCTTAAACTTTTCATTACAAATCTCTGTTTTCTATTGCTTAAGCTTGATGAATTTTAACAGCTCAGGATGACACATATAATTTTCAGTTTATCTGTGACTGGGGTTAGAAATTGCCTAGATTTCAAGATACTGAAATTATTTTTTTGTGATTTCTCCCCTCTGCCTTGGCCAGTAAAACTTTAATTTAATTCTACACAGTGCTGGGGAAGTACTTCATCACTCCCAACATGGTCTTCTTGGGATAACCTCCAACCTGGTAGCTAGTTCATTCCTGTAAAAGGGAAGAAGTGTGGGTTTGTACCCTCTTAGTCAAAGGTAAAGGACTGAAAACAATTCTGGATCGATGCTTTGACAACTCTTGTGTTAAGAAACATGGAAGAACACCCACATTTGTTCATTAAACTAACAGTTCCCACCATTATGTTTGGCACAGAACATGATCCATTTGTTATGTTCTGTGCATATCGATTGGATTGAGGCCTATTGGAAACAGAAGTGTAGCTGATATCTGAATCTCTGAAAGGTTTAAGCAGGTTATGGTGAGAAGTTACTCAGCCCTGCTGAGACGGAGGTGCTCTGGCATGCTCTGGGGCAGAATGATCACACTGACAAGACTTAAAAACTGAAAAATTAGGAATCTGAAATGTCTAGGCAGCTTCAATATTGGACTGCAACTGAGGGGGTAGATTTTCAGGATCATAGCTATCATTGCCAGTGCCTCTATTCTGCAATAGTCCCTGGTTTTAAAATACTTACATGGTAACTGGTGGTATTTTAAGCATAAGTTGATACAGGATTCAGGTTGAGTTAGCACAAGTCATCGGTGATTTTGTGTAGCTCCAGAATTGTTTGAAGCTGCCTGTGCTGAGTTTGCACATCTGTCAAAAACATAACTCTGAAGGACTTAGGCTTGAGGTTTTTTCTTCTGTAAAGGCACAACACAGTTCTTTACACTGACATTAGCATCTTCTGAGTTACCAGGACGTCCCATATGAAGTTAAACAGTTCTACCATAAAGCATATGAACAAAAAGACCACAGTAAAGCTGCAAGGGGAGCCCTAATTTCAGTGTTTATTTATGTGTTCCTGTATTTATGTGTTCCTGACTATGCAGCTCTAGTGTTCTTTTAATGTTTGCCTTCATACATCATCACTTCATAAATAAATTAAAAGAAATCAAATTACAGTGTGATTTATTTTGTCGCTTCTTCAGCGTTATTTGACTGTTGCCTATTGATTCAAATAACTGCAGTCTTTCTCTTTGCTTGCATTTCTTCCTGATCTTGCCTTCCTGATCAGTTTAAAGTGCTCCGCTGCAAAATGTAGTTTGATCTGAAGATTGCAATGTTCTGCAGAAGAAAAAGCAGAGAAAAAGAGACAATTTTTCCAGATACTGCACTAGTTATCTAAACTGGGACATGACTTTTTACATAAAGCATGAGGAAGAAAGAAAACTACAGTTTTCTTTTCAAAATTATGTGAATGCATTTGTGACACTTGTCACACTGGATGTTCTAAGGACCACAAGCAATCAGAAAGCAAATATTTCCACATATACAGGTTCTGATGCTGCACCTGCCCTGATGCTGGCTGATCTCCATGTGTGTTAAGGCAGTAGATGTCTCCATAGGTTTGCTCGCAGGCACAGGATCTCAGTACTGTTGTCAGAGTAGCTGTATGGAAACAGAGTAGACATTTATACCATCCAGGTCCACCAAAATTAAAGTGTGACAAAATACATTCGCTCTGCTGTGAGACCCAATGCTGGGTCATTTGATTTAGGTGTGATTTATTGAACTAGCTGTGAGTGAGTGTATAGCTCTGTATCCTATTACTAGTACCCAGGGATGTGCAGTGCCCAACTTTAAAATGGTCCTTCAAAAATTTTGAAGACAATATGACATAAAAGAGTAAACATGAGAACAGTCATACCATATCAGGCAAAACAAATCCCTGTTTCTTTCAGTATCAAATAAAAATACTAGAGAAGGAGAGCTAGAGAAAATGTTACGATGGTACACAAGTGATTCATGGCTTGGTATACACGGTGCAATATTCAGCATATTAAAAGGCAATACAGCAGAGAGACACAGTCAAATCTTTCCCAAAGGCATTGTAGTTTGCATTTCACTTTAAATGGCCTTTGAAAAAGACCAATTGCAATGTTAACCAATGTTCTCGACTGTATTTTCAGTTATATCTTGTGTTATTTCATTTTCTCCTTGAAGATAGACATCTTATACAGGAATCTTTTTTAGCATTTTGTGATTCAACCAGAATGAAGGTTAAGTCAACCTTCATGCAACTAAGAATATCTCTTTTATATGTTGATCCTGTAGTTATTTATCTTCTTCACTCTCCGTCTTTCTCATGGGTTAGTCCCAGTTAAAAAGGAATTAGTTGCAAAAACTTGTCTGATAAGAAAAAAAAACAAAACAAAAAGCCAGAATGAATGTATAGAATATTAAAAATTAGTCAGAAATATCTGCTTACTCCAATACTGTCAGTGCAAGCAGAACAAGACTGAAAATATTAACTCCAGTTTTCAAAAGCTCCTGGTTTTGAAAACAGCTTATCCAAAATGAACCATGTTATACAGGTGAATTTGTTTGTTTTATTTTCCTTATTAGCCACCCAAACTGATCATCCATTACAAAAGCATGCATCTGACAAATATTTGAGTTCTGAAAAGTGGTTGCAAAAGTATGGCTTGAAAGCACAGAAGCTCACACTGTATGATGCACTTGCTGATTGCACTTTTCGCTATGCAGATGGGACTGTTGACATAAAAACTAAACCAGAGGGTGAATCTTCACAAACTGATGCTGTGAGTATTGTTAATTTTCTCTCACATCCAGACAGTTGTTTGGGTTTCATTTTAAAGCTTTAAAATTGATTGATAGATTAATTTATGATAAAATGTATGGTCCATTAGAATCACGAACCATAGAATCATTCAGGTTGGAAAGAGACCCTGGGGATTATTGAGTCCAATCATCAGCCCTACTCTACAAAGTTCTCCCCTACACCATATCCCTCAACACCACATCTAATCTGCTCTTAAACACAGTCAGGGATGGTGACTCCACTACCTCCCTGGGTAACCTATTCCAGTGCCTGACCACTCTGTGAAGAATTCTTCCCTAATGTTCAGCCTAAACCTGGGNATATTCAGCTGCTTGTCAGCCAGCACCCCCAGGTCCTTTTCTGCCAGGCAGCTCCAGCCACACTTCCCCAAGCCTGTAGCAATGAATGGGGTTGTTGTGGCCCAGGTGCAGGACCTGGCACTTGGCCTTGTTGAAACTCATGCCATTAACATTGACCCATCGATCCAATCTATCCAAGTCCCTCTGCAAAGCTTCCCTGCTCTCATGCAGATCAACACTCCCACCTTACTTAGTGTCATCTGCAAACTTACTGATTGTAAGTGCTAAAAACTTACATTGTTTTGTAGTTTTTGTTAAGATCAACTTACTAGTGGAATGGGACAAATATAGTCATAAATAAGACTGTTTCAAAGGGCTATTTAAAAACGAAGGATTCCTTTCTAGTCAACATATAATCTGCAAGGGAGTATCATGACTGTCTTAAGCAATACCTGGTATTTGTATGGGGTAGGGCAAAGATTGCTTGTCATCTCATTTTTATTAAGAAAAACGTTTGGTTTCAGTAACTCCAGTGTTTGCAGGTCCTTACATTTGGATTCCTTTATCTTCTATTTGTTTTTCTCAAGCTCTACCATTACACTGTTTGGTAAGCTTTTGTTCTTGCTAGCTACAAAAATAAAAACAGTTTCCACTGACTTTTCCTAGGAGCAAATTCTGTGACCATTGTTTCCATGTTTATTTCTGCACCTGTTCATGTGCAGCAAACATGTACCTTTGAAGTTTGTTTGCCAAATATTAAGGGCACTGCAAAATGTGTTTTGGAACATGAAACGTGTTTCTCTTGGCTGCAGGAGACAAAGAAGAAGCTAATTCATGCAAAATACTGTGACAAGTTTGTACATACTTTCTGGAAAGATGGATCTGTAGTTCACGTATATGTCAGTACAGAAAAGTTAAAGCAGTATGAGAAGAAAATGAGGGTGGCTCTCAGTCAAGTGGAAGGCAGGTTAGTGTTCTGTCTTGCAAAATCAGTTTGTATTTTATATTGATGTTGGAATGTTTGACATTTACTGTCATAATAAGCTGAAGTGGTTGGTAAACTGCCAGTATTTAGCAGTACTAAGCCATAAATCTATTTTAGATTGGCATTTTGTGTGTAGGATTTCTTAGCAATCACGTAAGCAAACCAATGAGCAGTTTTGTCTTTTGTTCTCCTTCTGGAACAACTGTGAAAATCAGTTTGCACATTACTGAAATAGTGCTGGAAGTGCCAAAAAAACATCTGGGGCATAAGGTGGCAGATAACTTCTAGAATAATCAATAAAACTTGGTAAACATTCATCCTGTGTACCTAGGATCTCCTGTGATACCTCTAACAACAAGTAGCATAGTTTGGCTTGTGCCCATATCAATACTGGTTATCTGCCCTTTTTGCAATTTTATGTTGAAGAAAAATTTGAATAGTCTAGATCAGCCTGAAGGCATGAGCAATTAAGTAATGGATATGATCAGAAGTTGGGTGCTCAAGCTAGCTCTGTAGTTTCCTTTTCTGCAGCTGTATAGATACACTCTTAGATTTTGTAGGACATCTACAACAAAACAGGCAATCTGAAGATCTGATTCATCTTTCCTAAAGATGCCCTGAAGTAATTTGGCTTTCATATCTACATTAGGAGAAGAAGGAAATTTGCAAAATGGATATTATAGAACTGAAAGAAAGTGTAAATGTTGTTCTCTATTTTGTATATTAGGACAATTGGATGTCTCACTGAAAAAGCAGGATGTGAACTTTCGTTTTATTGCTGCTTCTCTACCAAAAGTATAATAGCATGAATACATTTAGCAAGGTCAAACAGAATTTTGGTACTCCTTTTCATTTATCTTCATCTTGCTGTATTTTTGAAATCTGAACCAAGACTATGGGTTTGCAGTTTTGAATAGTTCATCTCATTGGTAAAAAGTCTTGGTAGACCTCACCAAACTCTTTGGGGGATATAACTAATGGCAAAATGGCTATCAGCAGCAAATGTAATAGTATCCTTTAAATTTCCATGATATCATTTTTTTAAACCTCTATGGAGATGAGTAATAGTTTTCCCCAGGACCATTATATTCTGTCTGTTAAATGCCTCTGTTTCACAGTAGACAAGTAGTTTAAGATTCTCAAGGGAAATCAGATTTGAACCTGCTGCAGACATTACTGAGGAAATGTTCTTTACACAGCAGTATGTATGCACATATTTAACAGGAAGGCATGATTAAATCCTGTTTAAAATGTAAAACAAGTCTGTGCTTAAGGTTCAAGGTCAGCAAAGCATCAATGCATCTGTGTTATATTCAGACTCTTGAAAGTGCTCAAGTTTCTTGCGGACTAGGTTCTCAAGTGGTTCCCTGAAAAAGGAAGCATGTTAGCATATGCTTAAATGATTTCCCAAGTTCAGGCTGGAGAATAGTTACAGGTACAGTTACTTCCTCGTGGATTTCCCAGATCAAACTACCTAATAATTGACTTTCTAAAGGTGCTACATGGCTTTGTCTGGTTTGTCTGTCTCTGGATTCCTACGGAAATTAGAAAATAAAAGTGTCTTGTATTGTTATGTAGAGGATTGGTTCATCAACACCAGCATACTGCTTCTGACAGTGAGTAGTAACAGGTTCTTTGGGAAAAAGAATAAGAAGTACAACAATGATAAAAAGATCCTTCCTGATAAATTCTGATATACAAAGCTTCAGAGATCTTACAGACCAGGTTCTGATCATTTTTTTGTCTCCCCCAGGATCAAGTGGCTTCAACAAGGAAGCAGAGGGCTCTTTGGGAATATAGTTGAAGACGATTTCTATATTCTTATCGATACATCCCAGTCTATGAAGGATAAGCTGCCACAAGTAAAGGATAAAATATATCAGCTCATACAGGTGTGAGAAAGAGATGATTTTGATGACTGAGGAGCATTTCAGAGTAAGCTGATCTTTTCCTGGTGGTTATTAATCAAGGTGTTTTGTTTTCTGATTGTTTAAAAAAACCCAGCAGCTTTATAAAAATATTTTTATTTTTCTCAGTTAAAAATTTATGTTTTTTTCCTTATTTGTACAAACACTTGAATAAATTTGGAGAAAATGTTAAAAAATGAAAAAAGTTTAAGTAGTTCTTCCTTCCCTCAAGCCATCTTCCTCCTAAAAAAAAAAAAAAGAAAAAATAGAAAAAAAACCCAAAAAAATCTATGCAATGAAACACCTTTTGGCATTTTAATTAAAAAAATAAAAAAAGTATCATCCAGTTCCACTGGCATATTGCGATTTCTAATGTGTGTTCTAGATTCATGCTTTCACAATAGAGGGTATAGAATGTTGTGAAGTTGCTTGCCTCTTACGGGAAATCAGAACTTTGCAAAGGGACTTGCAAAGTGCAGAAGTACCTCAAAAGCAGTGAGTTCTGGGAGACACCCCTAAGATGGGATTTATCTCACCTAGTTTTAGAAATCTACAATGACACAATCTGAGTGTACATTCATAGATGAGAGAAACAGGCACTGTTAGAACATGATTAATCTTAACTTTTTTAGACCTGAGAAGAGTAACTGACAGAAATTCTATCAATCTGGCATTGACAGCAATCATTATTAGGGCTAGAAAATGTAAAACTGTAACAGAGGTTTTTTGAGCTAAGTACACAAATGATAGGACGTGGTATGGTGTGGTCCCCTACTCAGAGCAGCACTAGAAAATGATTAAGTACTGTGCCAGAAGGTTTCACAGGCAGCTGCACAGAAGTTGTGATGAAAGGGAGGCAAAGATTCCAGGCTCTGAAACTTTGTACTAGCTTGCACAAATCTCTCCCTCCCTGTAACTTCCGTCCAAAAGCAACTTCAGCAAATTTTTAACTTAATTCTCTCTTGCTGTCCTAGTTCACCTTGCTAGTGCTCTACATCTGATTCGTGTTCTCCTCCTCTAAACATATCTTACTTTGATTCTGATTTCCATTTTCTTTGGTCAGCAGTCATAATCTCTTCCTTATACCACTGCTCATACCCAGTTTCGTCTCTCTCTTTCTTGCCTTCCTGGATATTTGCTGGTGAAAAAGTTTGAGAAACATGAGTAAATGGGAACTTACATAGGGAAATTCAAGTAATCTTAGTAGTTGGAATAATTGTCTTTGTCTCTCTATATTTGTCTGTATACCATAACTGAATGCTACCACAATACATTGTAACCATATAATCTACTATATATGAATGAATACAACTCCTACTAGTCAGTATTCAGGATAAAAGAATGCTTTCTGTTAACACTGAGTAAAATTCAGACGCTGTCTCTTGCAGGAACAATTGAGATGCAAAAAGAGATTTAACTTTGTGAAATTTAGTGCCCGAGCAGTGGCATGGCAAGAGAAACTTGCTGAAGTTAATGAGAAAAATTTGCAAGATGCTTGGCTTTGGATAAAAGGGCTGGAGGTAACATGGAAACTAATTAAAACAAAGCATGTTTGTACATATTAGTGTCTTCTCTTCTTGTATTACTAGTCTATTTCTGGATTGACTAAGCGTTTGACTTGAGTAAGCTGAAAATATAGATGATGTGTATATATTTTAGCACATCTGAGTAGAATATGTTATCTTTGTCAGGTATAATTATCCTTTGACAGCGGACCTGTTTATAAGATCATATTAATTCAGCCCACTATGTTTAGTAGCCACAATGCAAACTTTGGCCAATTTTATTTCTGTAGGACAGTGCTCAGATCCTGTGTCTAAATTTGTCACTCTTGCTGCAGGGATGCTACATGGATGAGGACTGTTGCTGGCAGGCTTACAGCTCAGAGGTGGGACAGAAAACTGGTGCCAGCCAGCTGGAGGAACCTTGGACCTATGGACCCTTTTGGTCCATAGATAGACAGCTGACTTTAGCCTTCATAGCAACACAAGAGCAACCATACTCAGATCAAATGTCTGTCTGTCTACTCAGAATCACAGAATCACAGAATCACAGAATGATATGGGGTTGGAAGGAACCTTTGGAGATCATCTAGTTCAACCCCCCTGCCAAAGCAGGTACTACTAGAGCAGGTTGCACAGGAACTTGTCCAGGCCGGTTTTCAATGTCTCCAGAGATGGAGACTCCACCACCTGTCTGGGCAGCCTGTTCTAGTGTTCTGCCACCCTCAAAGTAAAGAAGTTCCTCCTCATGTTTAGACGGAACTTCTTATGTTCAAATTTGTGTCCAGTTCCTCTTGTCATCTCACTGGGCACTACTGAGAAAAGACTGGCCCTTTCCTCTTGATACCCACCCTTAATTTAAGTATTTACAGGCGTTGATCAGACCCTGGTCTTCTCCAAACTCAAATCCAAAACTCCAAGTCCCTCAACCTTAACCTACCCTCTCCAGCAGTTCCCTGTCCTTCTTCAGCTGGGGAGCCCGAAACTGGACACAGTACTCCAGATGAAGCCTCACCAGGGCAGAGTAGAGGGGCAGGATAACCTCCCTTGACCTGCTGGTCACACTCTTCTTGACGAACCCCAGGATGCCATTGGCCTTCTCGGCCTCAAGGGCACATTGCTGTCTCTTGGTCATCCTGTTGTCTACCAGGACTCACAGGTCTTTTTCCTCAGAGCTGCTCTCCAGCAGGTCAGCCCCCAAACTGTAATGGTGCAGGGGATTATTCCTCCCCAGGTGCAGGACCCTACATTTATCCTTGTTGAATTTCATCAGGTTCTTCCTTGCCCAACTCCCCCACCAGTCCAGGTCTCACTGTATAGCAGCACAGCGTTCTCCTGTGTAATGTGCCTGATATGTACCCAATATTCTTTCTTGACAGTGGCCAAAATCTGAGGATTTTTCACTGAAAAAGATTAGAAATGCTGGTAGTTAGCTGCAGTCAGCCACCGGACTGCAACTGTCAGCAGCATTAGGACCAGTTAATGTGTAAACTAGACAGCAATGTTATGAGCAGAGAACTGAAAATCAGTCATACAACAGTTACAGATATATCCCATGTTATGTTTTCCAGGACAAAAAGCATGTTTATATAATAGAAGTCCTCAGCATTATGACAGCTCTTCCTCAAACTTAATCATGAGGCTCCTGAGGATGAGGGTATTGGGTAAGCCACATAATACCTCTGAGACTACAAATCAAGATAAATAGCTTGGTATTCTCAGGAAGTACTAACTAACAGACAAACACATGGGAAAAATAAGGTGTTGCTGTGGCCTCATTGAGTCGTTGGTGAATACTTACTACTGAAGTCAGTAAACGTAATTTTACTGCCTGTCTTCAGACTTGAAAGGTTGGCTGTGTTAAAGCTGTATACATGGCACAGCATCATGCAAGGTCGATAATACTTTGAACTGCTGTACTTTGATACCATCTTGTATATGCATTTGGGAACAGCCTTTTTCATCATTATTCATGAAGTTGTGAATTGTTGATTAGAAATTTCCTTCTATGTTCAGATGTAGACATCTGAAATGGTACGGAGAATGGTATAAGAACAGCCTATTTTTCTGAGGGGGAATGACATCTGCTGCTGACCTTTTAGTCTGTTTAAAGCAGTACAAGCATAAGTCTGAGATCAGAAAGCTGGCTTTACAGTGAAGCTGAAATGAACAGAGGATTGCTCTGGAATATTAATCAGAGTAGATCCTTTGATCTCATTTTATACACATTGGTCCCAGGGTGTTGAATAAGGAAGCTGAGCTATAGACAGTAACTAACTGTTCCTTAAAAATTCTTTAGCACTGATAACCTTTAAAATTTTAGGGGTGATTATGCCACGTAATTGAAATGTGTCAACTTTATTTAAAACACTGATAAAATCAGTATACATTTGTAACAACAGCAACTGAGAAAGCTAAAATTAACAGCTTTTATCGTAAGGTACATAGTTATTTCCCTCACACCATCAAGCAACCACAGTGTTTTCCCATGATACAGTGGAAAAAGTTATTTTGGTTTAAATCAGATCAAAGCCATGTACCATTATGGAAAAGAGCCAGGGTGGCCAATTTAGACATAATAACGAGTCATGTGTGCCTAAAACTTTAAACTGCTTACTAAAACATTAGGAATATTGGATATATTTACTACAAACAAAATGTCTCAGGCTAGTTATTTCTTATGAGCATGTACTGGTAAGGGTTGTTTGTAGATTAGAAGATAGGGCTATATAGCATCAGAACTGTCTTGTTGTCTGGCCCATATATTCTTACACAGCCATACAGAGTCACTCTGAGAGTCATCTCCTCTTCCATTTCACTCGATTTTCTTACTCTGCCCTTTCTAATAGAACTGTTTGCTGAAGGGATGGATTGGAGGAAGTTTTAACACAATCAATCGAACTGCAGAAATAATGCTGTCACTTAACGTATTTTTGAATGTATGGGTCAATGTTAGTGATTTACATTTCTTTTCTGTAATGCATTATATATGTTCATCCTGAGTCCCTTCTTACACTACTGCCATCCTTAATGCCCTGCAGACTAGTACTTGAAAGGCTAAGACTAAGACTTGATGAAACACTTCTCCATAATGCTAAAACCTTTATTTTTCCTTAAATTTGGAAGGTATTGTACACTGAATTTTTGAAAGGTGAAAGTCTGAAGAGGTAAACTGTAGATTTTATGTTCCTATAAGCCATGAAATGCATTTCAGTGAGTGTGGAATTGCATTTAGTCCAAATAGAAGTAAGACAGATTGTGATCACTGAGTTTGTGAATGACACAGGAAAAGTCCTAGTATTACTCAAATATGATTTTTTAAGGGGTGCAGTATTGCTTTACTGTGTGTGTTTTATTGTTATAGCTAAGATCTGTGCTAAAAAATAAATGTCTGCGCTAAAAATAAATGTTGTTTACAGTGATGTGCTGAGGGGGTAGATGGGAGGTAGTCTGGAAAAAATCTTCAGAAAATTAGGAAGTTTCTTTACCTGTATTTAAGAAATAAACTTGTGCAACTCTTTGGTGGAACTTTTGAATTATTTAAGTAAAATATCTTTTTCATGGGAGTGTGATAAGTTGGTTATCAGGAGCAGGAGTAGGAAAGTATAAACGAATTTATTTTATGTCACATCTTGCTATCTATTTATAGACTTTTAGTGATTGCTTTTGCTTTTATAGTTCCTGTTTCTGTTGCCACTATTTTGCTTATGTGTGTTTCCATAAACACTGAATACCGATTTGGTAGCAATTTATGCTACTTTGACATTCAATTTGATTTTTCTAGCTATGTGACATAAATATTTTCACCATTTTATTACTCACTTCAGTTCTGTAATATCCCTTGAATCAGTACACCAGCATATGAATTTTAGAAGAGAGGCAAAGGATACTGTTAGTATTTATAGCTGCTTCTTTGTGTTTTTCTTTCTCTTTGGTTTCTTAGGCTGGAAGTTCCACGAATACACTCAAAGCTCTCCAGATTGCTTTTGCGGATACCGACACTCAGGCTATTTATCTCTTGACTGATGGGAGACCTGACCAGGTATTTCTGAAAGGAGAAAACAGAAAATGCAGTAACGTGGTACTACAGTGACGGTGTCAGATGAATATCATACCTGCAGTGATGAGTCTCTTGAACATTGTCATAACATTGAAAAATTTTATGTGAAGAATGTGCTGTTTGTGAAGGGGTTTTGATTAGAACTCTCTGCCCACAGTCTAGTCTTCAGTGCATGTTAACTCGTGACTTTTGTCATGAATTATTTGAAGGATCTGGTAACTGATTAAACATTAAAGCTGTATGTTACTATCAGGGTTAGGATTTGTGTTAAATAAAATATCTCCCTGACAGTATAAATATCTCATGAATTAAAAATCAGAAAATAATGATGGTCCCATGATATGGTTAGATTTAAATATTAAAGCCCTGCAATCTTGTGTGATGGCTTGAAAACCTAAAAAGAAAATGATTGATAGCAAAATAAAGAAAAAACCCAAGGCTGTGTTCAGCAATTTTCCCCAAAGGACACATCTAATTTATAGGTAGGTACCTTCTTACATTCTGTTGCAAGCCTTATACAAAGGCTGTGTCGTGTGTGAGGAGTAAAGGCTAATTATTTTAAATTATTTTCATATGAAGATGTTACCATTAATTCCATTATGTCCCCATACCATTCCAAATTCCATTTTTATCCTACTGAGTCGAATTTGATCTCAGTTACCTGCAATTCTGGAGTAGTTATTAACTGGAGTTGATTTAAGTCTCACTGTAAGTGGGTAATAAAATCAAATGGGTTGTTATTATGACTTAAAACGATGCTATTTCATGTTGTATTGCATTACATAATACCAACTAAAAACTGGAAAAAACCCGCTTGTTGGTCAGATATAATGATGCAAATTAGGTAGAACTGAGCTTAGAAGCTGTAATACACTGTAAAAACTACCTGCTATGTTGGAAATACTCTATTTGCCATGGACAATTTGGTTTGGTTGTAATGGTAGATATGCAGCAAAACTCTGACTTAGGTAAATAGCTGGGCTAAAGGGCACATAAAAATAATTACTGAAGCAAATACAAGAAATCTAGGATTCAGAAATAGCTCCTTTAAACCTTTAGAAAGAAGAAAAATTGTAAGGGCTCACTTTTCTTTTTGTTTTGTTTTTCTTGATAAAACGAAAGTGGCCCAAGAGGAAGGATGGATTTATCAGCTTCAAAATAATTTGAATATCAAAATGTAAACCTGACTTAAATCAGCAGATGAGAAACTT
>VZTM01023444.1:29061-40882 GCA_013400555.1 Jacana jacana | reverse complement strand
CGCCGCATCACGTGGGCCGGCCGCCTCTCAGCTGCGGGCCCGCCCTCCGCGCGTGCGCCCAGGCACTCCGCCGTTAGGGAGGCGGAAAGGTGGCTGGGCAGGGAGAGTAGCTGCGGCCTCGGCAGCCCAGCTCTGGGGTGAGGGCACCGGCGTTAGAACTGACGGAGAGTGAGCCTAACCGGGGGATAGGCGGGTAGCCCGGCTCCAGGGCGGTAGGCTGACGGAAGGCGCGTTTTTAGTCACGCAGCACCGCGTTCTTAGCTGGCCGTTGCCGCGCTGAGGTGATTAGTGAGGAGGGGGCGAGCGTCTCCTGTAAGCTTTATCTGAACGGCAGGCGGGAGGGCAGGTGTTGAGGCGAATGCAAAGTAGCGAAGGTAAGAGGAGGTTGTTTTACGAGCAGGTGAGGAATACGTTAGTTTGTGAGCAACATTCTTCAGTGAGTACGTTGGGGTGAAATGGCGGCACAAGGTGGTGAAAGGTGCCCAACTTCTCAGGGGGAAGTCTTTGAATTGTGCTTTATTCTAACAGTGTATGTGAAACTCACCAGTCGCTGGTAGTGCTTCCCATTACAATGAATAATTAAGTTCCCTTTGAAACTGCCTTACTGTACATGCAAAACAGTAACTAGTTCTGTAGGTTTAATAGTTCAGCTGTTTTAATTTTTTTTTTTTTCGGACATTAAAGGCAATTGGATGAACACATTAACTTCACTTGTGTAAAGTACTAGTCATTGGTGTTCAGTGTTCCCCAGTTTGACACAGATATCTAGACTGTGAGCTGTATTGTTACGATTCAGGAGGGAAAACATTGAGCAAATTATAAGTGTCTAAAAGAATATGTTATCATAGTAGTATTGGCAAGCTGATGGTGCAAATATGTGACTAGAAATGAACCATACAAAATCCATAGCCAAAGCTACATGTAAATGGCCCTATTTTGCCATCATTTATGTGGTACTTAAGTTTCATGGAATGTTTTGGCAATTCATACAAGTATGTCATAGAATTTATAAGAAAATTGTATTCTTCCCTTCCAAAAACAGCACACAGCTCAGCAGACTGGCAGGTATGAAAAGGGCTGAATTCCTAGAAATAGGGTGGAGATAAAGTTAAAAAAAGCAGATTTTGCCAAAACAAGCAACTTCAGTGTAGTCTTCTCCTCCAAGAATGAATAGAATCCAAAAGAGGGGGGCAGACTCGGCGTGTGCCACCATTTAGCATGTTATCTTAAGCTCCTTAGTTTTGGCACATTTAGATCTGTTACCTCAATTAATGCTAATCATAATAATTCATAGAAATCACAGGATGTGGGAGTTATAAATGTCTAGACTGATAGATTTTCTAACATAGACCAGGTTTTCTATAATTGGCACCATTTTCTGTAATAAAGTACTCCTTTTTCATGCAATCATAATTCCAGTCCATAATTCTTAACGATGCAGTATTTGTTGCCCAAGTATAGTCCCAAATCTTATTACTGGATGCACAAGTCCTGAGGTTGTGGTTCTCTTCTGGGACTTGAAAGATCTGGCTTTCCCTCCTAGTTCACTTCCTGGGTCAGCCTAAGCAATCATTTATTAATATTCTTTCTTTTACAGTCCTTGATTCAGCAGGGACAATAGAAGACACAGGAGGTTCAGTAAATGAATGATTTGTTCAGATCCTATAATTAATGGCCCACATATGTAGGCAGGTTAAAAAAAAACAACTCTGTTCCTGTACTTTTTACCCAAAGTGTGGGATTTGATATCCATTAAGTTCTCAAAATTTAGTTTTTTTCTTGTTCTACACAGATTTTGCTAAAAAAACCAACCCAGCTCTGGATTATTTTATACCTACATAAACAGCTAGTTAGGAAGAAAACCCCACCTGCTGCTTGCTTCCTTTAATTTCACACCACCGTTTACATCTTGGATTTCTTTTACTCTGTTGTCTGAATGTTCATTTTTCTTATCAATAAAATTGAATAAAATGAGAAATACTGTGCACAAACTACAATATTTTTAAATGGAAAAATTCAAAAGGTGATGAAATTTATTTCTTTAGCCTTGCTTGTAGATGTCCCATGTGTGCCGTTATCCAGCTTGCCTCAGCATGAAAGGTGTTCTTGAGTACGAATAGCAATTTAGTTCGGCTAAAGGGCTGGCACGTAAAAGGTTGGTTGAGTTCATGTAAGACAATATCCCTTTCCAATTCAGCAACTGTTAACAGTATGGGTTCTGTTTCCTAGTTATGGCTGGCCTGATTTGAGAGATAATTCAGTACTTGGAAAGAAAATAAGAAAGAAATAAACAAACCCATCATTTTCATAACCCGTGAACGCTTAGCACAGGAGTGACGCATATGGTTAGCGCTGCTTACGCCGTACCGCTAACTATATAATCCGTGTAAATATTTATAATACAGCTATTATCAGTGTAAACATACAGCTCAGTCATATGTTGACCCATAATGAAAAAGTGACTGAGATCTTTCCTTTGCTTAATAGCACAAGGTTTAAACAGGTTTTGGGAGCAGTAGAGCAGGTCTCAGAATACTCATTTTTCTGAGATTTATACTGAGGCTTTTCAACATAAAATAATTGGGAAGGAGCAGCCTGCTAAGGAATGCACGGATGCAAATTAAATCCATATCTGAGGGATATTTTTTTAATTAATGCTGGGAATCTGATAGCAGCATATTTGAAATACTGTTTATGTTAATCTTGAAGGAACTAGTTAGGACTAGCCTACAAATGGAAGAAGAATGTCAAAGCATAGTTACGGTAAAGGAACTGTGACTCCCTTAGACTGTCAGTACGTGACAGTGTTTACAAATAGTAGAAGAAGAGAGAAACAGTAACCCAGAATTTGATACATGGAATATTATGAGTCTGTCGGAAGATTAACAAAATACAGATGATTAAAGATGGATTTAAACATGTTATTAGTTTATATACAACTATTGTAGCCCTGCTAACATGCTGGTTTTGAAAACAGCATAATGCTTTGGAAACCCTGGAGGCAAGCCCTTCTGAGAGATACATACGGAAATATGATCTGATAACAAATGTTTTGTATCAGTTCAGGGCTTACTTTTTCAGAGTCTTTGATCTGACACTAATTTTGTCTTTGCAACGTAGCCCACCCATACTAACTTTTCCTCAGCTGGTAGTGTACTTTATCCAGTACTTTCTGCCATCATCACCAACACGATATAACTTTATAATAGAGCGTGGACAATCAGAGTGAAAAATGTACACGGTTTCTCTGCAGCTTATAGAGATAAAAAGGAATGTATCCTGGAGGTTCTTGATCCGTTCATATAGTCTGCCAGAAGGAATGGAAGAAACATCTGGTGGAAAATAAAAGAGTGTATTGGTCTGAACGTGGGCCGGAAGAAACAGACTAACATCAAAAAGGTTTCATAACACTTACAGCCAAAGGGGCCTTTGATCATCTAGTCACCTCCTGCTTATCCAGATACTGCTACGTTGCATTGAAAGACTTCAGTTAAACCAAAGCTTTTTCATCCTCAAAAGCATAAAAATTGCGTGTGACCAGAAGAGAAGAGAGCAGACCAAAAGGAGATGTTAAGGAAATGAATGTGAAGCGTGCCAAGAAGATGCTACCAGGCAACCCCTCTGTGCAACTGAAGGGCTTTATAAAAAAGATACCAAAATCAAAACCAGCATAATTTGACATCAATGATTATTGCTAATGGAGTAACAAGATAGTAACCACCTGTCACCTAAAATTGATTTTAAAATGTATATGGAAACATTCATCTTCATTTTCCTTGACCACAGGAATGTTAAATAATCATTTAACTGAAAGAGGGAAGATTTAGATTAGATACCAGGAAGAAATTCTTTACTGTGTGGGTGGTGAGACACTGGGACAGGTTGCCCGAAGTTGTGGATGCCTCATACCTGGAAGTGTTCAGGACCAAACTGGATGGGGCTTTGAGCAGCCTGGTCTGGTGGGAGGTGTCCCTACCCATGGCAGGGGGGTTGGAACTAGATAACCTCTGAGGTCCCTTCCAACTCAAATCATTCTATGATTGTATGATCGTTACTAAAACTGTGAAAGTTGTTAACCATAACAATGTTATAGGCAGAAAATATTCTGTTGAATACAGTTCTTTTTTCAGTGGCAAGTTAATTTACACCTCATCATTCGCAGTTAATACAAATCATGAAGTATATTCTGCTGCTGGCCGGGAAGTTTGGTTAATACTGTATCTGTGAAAATTTTGTGATTATTTCCCATTTCTATAAAGCATTCACACGTTGTTTTCCTTTATAGAAACATGGGGTTTAGTCCATTTCCTTATTAAATTTTAACCGCTTTATAGCGAGGATGTATCAGTAATCTGGTGATATCTTTCTGTGTTCCTTTGGCCTGCAGGATGCCAGGACAGTGGAAGCAAGGTACTCCCTGAGGGAGGTGAAACATTTATTTGTAGTACTCCCAGGTTCCTAGCTCTCAACATTGCGCTAATCCAGAGGCAGTACTGGAGGGCTTTATCTGGCACTCCTTATAAAGAAGGATTTGTCAAAGATAGCAAAGGAATTTCTCCAGAAATTACATTAAACCCTTTTTTGGAAGTCTTTTCTTGCTCCGTGGTTTCTTACAGATATATGAGTAGAATTCATGTTCTGCATGTTTTTGTCTTTTCATGCTAGCCTCAGTTCTATGACATACATGCCAACCCATGTCCCTGCAGAGAGGCTGAGGCAGAAGTGGTAGGGGAGCGTTTGAAGAGGGGCTGATACCAGTGGAAGACTAGAATCCTACTTCACAATTCAGTCTTTTTATTTCTGTTTTCCTACATTGAATGGAGCTGTATTTTCCTTGGAATTTTGCATCCCAGAAGCAGAGAGGAGTCATAGTATGCCATAATATAATATTGAAATGGGAGTTGGTTACTTAGTTTTGATTTTTGTTGTTTTTAACGTAAAGGGCTTTGTAAAGCTATCTTTAAGTTTTATTTAACAAAAGTAACTCTAACACAGGCATCTGTCATGGCCCAGAGTCCACTGATAGGCCTTAATTGCCCTGATGGGCCTCACCTGGGTGCCCCCACCCACACCCCCTGTACTGGGCTAAGGAGCCCCATTTCAGGTCAGCCTTGGTCCCTTTCTGAGCAGGGCTGGTTTCCAGCTTCACCATAGCCTTGCTCTGCTTATGGGTCCTGCTGAGCTGGCCCTAGCCTTTGTGGGCTGGTGGCTCAGACCATCCATCCTGGAGGTGTGTCAGAGCCAGACTTCCTGGCTTTGTCTCTTGTCTGTCTTATTATCGTGAGGCTGCCTTGTGATCTGAGCCCTTGGTTGAACCCAGCTGCCACCCCTGGACCTTCTCTGGCCCCTGTTCAGGTTCTGTGGAGCCAGATCACCTTCATGTAGGCTGCCCCTGAGTAGGAAAGGGGAAAATGCAATATTCAAAGCAGCAAATCTGGAAGTTGTGATTCAAAATTGGTAAGCTTGAACAGAGTGTTATTTTAACTTATTTAATTATTGGTTCAGAAAATATTCAGTAGAAATTACAAAGCATAGTAGAAAGGAGAAAAGTAAAGATTGGACCGGTTTTATGAAGCATTTATGCATGTTTAGCATAGAAAATATTGCGTGAGTTTGAGTATAACTAAGTAAAACTACTGAATATCGCCAAACCTGGGAGCTTTTATTTTGTAGCAGGATGTTACTTGGGTTCAGCTCAGGAGAAATTTCATTCTAACCTGGCTACACAGAATTTTCTGGCAAATGTAATATGCTTTATTTGATCAGCTAGTATAGATGGGAAAAGTAGACAGGCTTTCAGGTGCAGAAGGTTTTATATAGATCTGAAATAGAAGTAGTAGACCTCAAAGTTAAATAAAGATTGAGGGTCGTTTTTCTTCATTCGCTTTAGGGCATACACACAGCAGCTGAGAATTAGCTGGTCACTCTGCTGGAGATGCTGCTGCTTTGTGTGCGTGTTTGGGAAATAAGCAGCAGTCTTTAGCTTGGTTTCAGGTAGCAAGTTTCACCTCTGTTTTTGCACTGGTGCTGCTGTAGCCATAATGGTCTCCTTAGGACAAAGGCAGAAGTGTGTAGGCAGACGTACACCAGGATGAGCAACATGGTCTAGTGGGAGGTGTCCCTGCCTATGGCAGGGGAAGTAGATGATCTTTAAGATCCCTTCCAACCTAAACCATTCTATGTAGTATCTCTCATTGGTGGCACCAACAAGTAGGGATAGAAGCCCTCCTTCAGACCCAGGATAGCAGTGGGAGATGCCTTGATGCTACAGTGCTGTGACTGCCTCTGGTGATGTGCAGCTGGGGCTGAGAAGTGGTCTGCCATGGTGCAGTTGCTGTGCAAACAGCTTTGACAGGTTGCTGTCTTACGACTCCAGTTTATTTTCCACTCTGCTGGAGATGATTGCCTGTCAGTCCTCTGGTGATAGAGCTTTCTAATCTTCTTTAAACAAAAACTGAAGGTTGAGGATCAGACTGGGGCTGTCTCCAGGGGCTGGGTGGGGCTGGAGCAGGCGAGATTCACATCTTCCTCTACATGTGCTGTGAGGAGTCAGCAATGCTCCCAGCTGAAACAGCATACTCCCCAGGCTGTCCTGTCCCACAGGCCATCAGGCTATCTCACACTTCAAAGGCCACCACTGGAACAAAGCAGGGGTCGGGACAGAGGGCTTGTGATTGGTGTGGAATGAGCACCCACAAGGGCATAAAGATAGTCCTCAGCCATCTGCATGGGTGTTTATGCAAACTTTCTAGGACTTGTTCAGGTTTCTGGGGATCTTCCAGCTTTCTAGGTTGAAGGGCAAGTTTTTCAGCCATTAATGAGATGAACCACTTCCCAGAGTCAAAGAATTCCCATGGGGATTGCCCTGGGGACCTTTTCCTCCTTTCCTAAGACTTATGAGAGTCTGTTTGCAGCTTTTTCTGTCAGCAGCTGAACAATATATACTTCTGCTACTTGTCACATTTATTTCAATTTTTCCTTCTGTGGTTTAGTTCAGATCTGTGTCCAGTGATCTCGAGAAATATATTTTTTTAATTACTTTCCTTGTTCTCTTTACTGGCTTTCCATCTGTAAAATAATGGTCTTTGGCAGGTTTTTGGCTTTTGGCACAGCAGAGAACCTAGCTCAGTTACAACAAGGTGACTCGGGGTTCTGCGCAGCCGCTTGTGAAGATTTCAGCCAGGCCTGTGCTTGATTAATGAGCGTTGGCCTATTCTCCAGATAAATTCATGCTGGATTTTGCCCAAGGGCTACAGAGTGGGCACTCCAGGGAATTTAGTGGAAGAAATCTGTACTTGAAATGACTTTTCTTTGAGATCTGTTTACTTAGTGATTGCTTGCTTGAAGGTAATACCACTGATAAAGAGGAAAAGCCAGTCAGAAATGTAGAGAGAAGTACATTTGTTAGATTATTTTTTTTTCTCCTGTTTATTAAAGCCAGCTCGCTCTCAGAGGAAAGATTAGGAGGCAGACCCTATACTGGGCTGAGTCCCTGAGGTAGGTGGGAGCTCACAAGGTGCACAGTGCCTTTCAGCACTGGCATTTGTGACAACTGGGACTTGGCAGCAAGCAGTAGTCCCTCTCCTGCCCCTGCCAGAGCTGCTTTCCTCATGGGGAACTGGCATATCTGTGTTGATTTTCATCACCAACCAATATGAGCATGTTTTAGTTGATTTCCTGAAAAATTTATGTGTAGCAATTTTACCTGTGTGCTGGTCTCCCCCAGTAACTTCTGAACCAGTTCCAGTCTCATCTGCCAGAAGCATGGGTTGCTTACGGGCTGAATGTCTACCACTGCTGCAGCTGCCACTCATAGTCTTTTTGGTGAGGGGAGCTGCTCTGTGCCATGTGATGGGACTGACCAAGTGTGTCCATGCAACTCTGGAGCTGAGTTCAGGGGCTGGAGACATGACTAAAGATACCAAGTTTGTCTAACAGGCACTGATGGCTTTTAGCTGTGCCCGCTCGGCAGCAGGGGGCTGCGCACTGGTGGATTTGTGAGTAAGCTCATAGAGCTTTACCTGCCTGGACCATGTGGTGGTTCTCTTCCAGGCAGCAGGTCAAAGAGAGGTGAGTAGAGGACTTCAGACAGACTTGAAACCCTTGGTTTGAAAACAGGAAGCAGGGAGGGAGAGGGGTACCAAGCAATGTGTAGGGAACATGCCAGGGAGCTGGCAAAGTTGTGATTGAACCTGATATTCAAAACAGTCAGTCAGGATTAATTTTTCTGCTATTCATGGCTTGTAGATTTCCATAAGAAGTTGGACACCTGTTTGATGCACCATTGGGGGAGAGGGTGTTGAAACACTTAAAAAAAAACCAATCTACCAAATATATAACGTATGCAGCATTTGAGTACTTTTGTTGGTATATCAGAGAAGTGTTTCTCTGAAGGAATAATATGTGGTTCTGCAAATCCCAGGTTCATTTGCAGAAGGAGAAGAAATAAATGGGCGTGTACACAAAAAAAGTCATTATACAGAAATGAAGAAAGCAACAGAAGACAAAACACAATATGTGTGTTTTTAGAGTATCTGTCAATCTTAAGTAATAATAAATAAGTAAACAGAACCTTTTTAATTCGTGAAAGCTAATCCCTTTCAGGGCTGAATTAAGTAAAGCATATCCCTATGAAATAACCTTCGTTACATAAATCAGTGTGCTGATGGATTACTGAGTTTGCAGCCAAAAAAACACGCCACCATAGGTGTGAATTTTCCTGATCAGCTAATAAATTGATAACTTTGAAGCCTAGTTGTGACAATTTAAATGTCATCACTATTAAACAAGTTGCCAAAATGCAAACAACCATCCTAAGTCATTAAAATGCAATTATAAACGACAGCTGGGTCTACTATCAATCTGGGCTGTGGGGACTCATAATGGGGAAAAATATGAAACTTTCATGGAAACAGAATGAGGCTGCTGTATGTGCCAACCAAAGCCTGCACGGGAAGCTGGGGAAATGCTGATTTTGTGCATACGCAGCTACTGATGCTTCTGGCAGGCTTGCATTACTCAGATGGGTGTAGGAGTCAGTGACAGCATGGCATCTAGCAAATGTCTTCACCTTCTCTCTGCCATTTATGAAGAGGCCTTTTGCTTATTAATGGGGGAGGGCTTTGCTAATGAGAAGCAGATAGACTGGGAGGCAGTTACAGTCTAGCCGAAATAGCTATGAAGTGGGACTAAACTTGCTGTATTGTGGACTGGCAGCACAGGTGGTGTAAAGCCCTGTTTTGAGAACCAGGTGGACTTTAAGTCATAATGAAGGTTTGCTTTTTGGCTGAGAGCAATAAAGAGAAAAGTGACTGTCAGGTTTTGCAGGCATGGACCTGATACGTTTATGAACATTGTGTTTAGTCATAATGATAACTAAGGTACTGAACTTTATTTTTTATGTTTAGTATTTGCTCAATACTTTGAAATGGCCATGATGCAGACAACAAGCCCAGTCCCTGTTCAGCTCCTGCTATGTCTGGTGTAGCTCTAAATTCATACTGGTTTCAACTGCATCCCAGTAGGCTCTGTCTGTTATTCGGTGATGCAGTGTGTAGTTGATTAGATTTACTGATGATACAAACAGTGGAAATGGTGGAACAATCTAGAATGGTGATGCTGCTTCATTAAAATAGTAACCCCAAAAGGCCCCACAGTCTTTTGGTGTATTATTTATATGTATTATGGAGCTACAGCAGCTGTTAGCTTCCATAATTAAGCCCCATTTTCCCTCAATGTGGCAGGAGGTGTGAAATAAGTGGGAATTGCTGATAATTGGTAAAATTGTAAAAGAAATAACTTTTATGTTATGTGTCTCAATGCATATAGAGATGCATCTCAATGCATCAAGTATTAGATAGCTACTTCTTTGAGCCTTGTACAAATCTAAATAGATAAAAAATACTTCAAAATACTAGCATTTTATTTGAATTAGTGTGGTTCTTTTTTTTTTCTATACATCAATCTATAGCACATCATTATAAAAAAAAAAGTGTCAATATTCCTAAAATATTTAGGTACCAAATTCTCCATGTATCTTTGTCTACTATGAAGTAAATCCTTGTGGTACCTTGGGGCATCCATTGTGCTGAAAAACTTATTCATTTATTCTCACTAAGATAAGCGTGCTATTGTGGGTGTTCAAACCATTAATTTCCTTCCTTTTGTATGCTTGGAAATGATACAGTAACGGGGTGTACTAGTGTAATTGTCTACCTTTCACTTCTGTAAATAGTAATTTTTGTTTGTTTTGTAACAAGAATCAGTTGGTATGGTGCTTACAGAAACATTTAAGATTACAAACTGTTTCTAATGAACAGATTGTTTTCTGATGCAAATGGAAAGCCAAGTTGAGAGAGACCTTTTTTTTTATGCAGAAGGATACAGCCTCTAACAGACTTTGTCCTTATTTTTTGGCAGATTTGGACTGCTCTACTCAAAAGCAGAAAGAAGCCTCAGCTTATCAATAACAGAAACAGGATGCTAACCTGCCAAGTAAAAGGAGAAGAATAAATGGAAGAACAATAGAAGTAAGCAAATGCAGTGTGAATGATTTCCTGTATAGCATAAGCAAAATTTTCTGCTGTTTGCTTCACACAACTACACTAAGGATAAGTAATTTTTTGCCCCCAATGATGTTATGAAAAGCAGGCAAATTCCAGACATCACACACGCTAATAGATGGAATGGTTATTTTGAAAGGAAAAAATAAGCTTTCCTCCGATTTCCATTCGTGTCCTCCCAATGTGAGATGACAATTTACTGCAGGTTTAGGAAATTTATAATAAAATGTTAGTTTTCCAGGTGCACTGAAGAGGCTTTGAGATTAATTTAGTGAAGGTGAAGCTACACGGTATTTCTCACTGCATAGCGAGAGTCAGCAAAATGACATTGTAAAATATCCTTAGTAATAGTCAGTTAGAAAGTCTGTAGGGGATAAGGTCAAAGAAAGGTTAGCAGCTGACATCAAATCAGAAGCCAGATGTGCTGACCCTTAATCATAGGCTTTCACTGGCTTTTTTGGACTGCAATTCAGCATAACATTATTGAATTCACCTTTAGATTAAGCTGGTCTGCTTTGACATATACAAACCCATATGCAAGTTAATGGCTGTGTCATCCACTTAATTATGCAAGCGTTGATAACAGATCAGTGAGGTGACCTCTGCAAGTGCTACTTTTCAAGGTCCTTACCATTTGCATTTTCAACAAAGAAAAAGTGGCACTCCCCATTTAGGTCAGGTTGGTGATTAGTTTTACATGTACAAATTCAACCCAGGAATAGAAGTCTGAGGTGTGTTTTTCTTGCAAGGTTACTTAGAGCTATGAACTAGAACTATGTTAGGAAGAAAGTCTTGTATTGCTCATTTACTGGGGCAAAATCTTTAGCTTTGCAGAGAAAACGTTCTTGGAGACAGTAATCCCAGCAAAGGCATAGCTATTACTCAGTGGACTGAAATTTAGCATGGGCAGAAATTTTTGAAGGATTGAAGTCTTGGGAAAAAAATAAATATATATTTTCACAAAGGTCAGGAGATCACAATCTTAGGATTATATATGCAAACCCTCATTGTTCACTGTTGCTTATATATGATTCTGCAGTCTTTGCTTGCAAGATCATTCTGTGAACTTTTGCATTAGAACTGAAGTGAAAGAGGGTTTCATGTGGTAAACTTTCTACTAGTTTAACAAATATTTTTGCATTGTTAATGTAAACTTAAAATAATTGATGTAGTTTTATCGTTATTCAGAAGATACGCTTCTGACTTGCTTACTTATACAGTGTTAACTCAACAAACCACGTAGTAATTGGTAGTATTAA
>VZTM01023444.1:17199-27588 GCA_013400555.1 Jacana jacana | reverse complement strand
TTTATACTCCATTCATGTATTTAAGTCGAGCTTTGTCACTGTGTGGCCAGAAACATCTGTTTTGAACAACAGAAGCTGAGATTATTAATCACTGTTCTATAGGGATTAATTCAGTAACTGCATAGCTATAGAATCATGTGGTAACTGGAGCCTTGTTGATAGCAAGGATAAATTGAGGGTTTCATTGCATTGAGATGTCAGCTTTGTGTCTGTCATTGCTGCGAAATAATTTTTAAAGGCTTCAAAAGTCCAAGAGGTGTCCTGTCGCTGTGTGAAATGTTAAATTCAGTTGTTCTATCTCCTGGGTGCTGTTTTTAGAAATAGCAGGAGAAACAGACATATGAGTCTGAAAACTATCTTTGTGGTTATAGTTTAATCCTGTGGAAGGGGGAAGAACTGAAGCAATTATAGTCATCTGCAGAAAGAAGAATGTACTTAGTAGCATGTTCAGGTTTTCTTTATGGTAAAAATATTCAAATGGGAAAATTGTGTGGTCCTTGAAGATCTGTTTTGAGAAAGCAGGCGGAGAAACTGCAAATGGACACAGAAGGGGTGCCAGGAGGCAGCCTCTGTGAATGCTAACGGTAACAACAAGGAAATAGTAGGGTGCAAAATATACTGAATAAATTCAAATATTTTATTTCACAACATTTACGCTGGTTTTGTACTTGTAACACAAAAGAATAAATACAGAAGTGATCTGAACAGCTAGATAAATCAAAATGGTATTGGTGAGATCTTCAGTGAGAAAATACGTGAAACTGCTCTATATTTACTTGAAATCTGATACCTGAACTGAGAAGAAATGGAGAATAAAGATAGGAAACCTGTAGAAAGTAGCTTCATATGTAAAAACTATACATATTGAGGAAACCTCAGCTTTGTTTTCTGCAACTCAGCCCTTTAGTTCTAGACCTTTAGTTATGGCTTGCTTCGAATATAGGATGCAAAGTCAAGAGCATGATCCTGCCAGTCTGTGCACTGCCTCTCCTATTGGCATTGTAATTACATGAANTACTTAATCCCCCTGATTTTTCCAGATTCACAGTTGGCTCCTTTCAGGCTCCTTAAATCCATCAATTGACAAATATTTTCTTCCTGTCTATATCAGAGAAAAAAAGATCACTTTGAGATCATACTCTCCATAGCTGGTCTCATGTCTTGGGTGAAAAGCAGCTACTCGCTGTACTTTCAGTGTACACACCAGCATGTAAATCTGTATACGGAGACCATGGAAACAGGGTGCTCACAGACTGTTTTTTCTGGACTGTATGGCAAAGACAGCGTGTTCTCTGAATCTGTTGGCTACTAATAATCCACAGTAATGCTTTGCAAAAAATAATCTAATGCATGTAATGACATAATAGGAGGGGGAGAATGTGTTTATGTAAATTAACTAAAACATCCTCAAGAATTAATATATTAAAGTGGTTAGAAAAGCAAGCAGAGGATAATAGACATGGAGACCTTTTCCTATTTGTCAGCAGAGACTGTTAAATGGTTGAAGCTGCTGTAGCACCATGCATGCCAAATAGATGCAAAATAATTTTCAGCACTAGAAAAGCATCTGAGAGCAGTAACTGTAGAGTAATATGTTATACTCATGTATTTAACTTGTATGTATAAATGCTATTAATTAATACTTGTGTGTGTGGTTGTATGTGAATCCATAGTGAAAGAAATAAGAAATGTACTTATTTATTAGCATTACAGATTATTTATTAACATTTTCATGGGCAGTCTTTCTTGCAACATATTTTCTCTGTTCTGTTTGAAATTCATGAGAACTAGGCACTTGGTTTTCGTTAAAGATCCAGCTTTCAGTGTCCAAAGTTAACAAAAATGTTATTTTGATTTCAGAAAATGGATTTGTCAGCTCAACTATTTAATTTAAATTTATAGGAGCAGTCTGTGAGAGGTGGAAATCCTGCTCTGTTTGTATTACCTACGTCATGCTGAGTACAGTATTAGGGCAGCAAGTGTTTTTTTCTAATTTTAGCATATACACTAAAGAGACCAAATGCCATTTAGTTTAGATTATTTGGCTGAATTTTTTGAGAAAAGCTTTTGACAGTATTGGTGGCTAGGAAGCATTTTTTTATTTATAGCTCTAGGGTTTGTTAAGATGCAGGTCTTGAGGTAAGTATAGATCCTGGCTGAGAAACGGGAGGCAATAGCCTGAGGACTCCCACACAGAAAGAGTAGAACCCCTTTATCCCAATTGTGTAACTTCAGAACCCCCATGAACTGCAGGTGACATGGTGTAGGTCTTCTAAAAAAGCTAGTAGAATTTTAAAAAATTAAACTGGGGTGAATGTTTAATTTCTAATGTCTGCCTTGCATTTAATGGTCTATTCCTCTCACTCTGTTCAATGAGTTTTATTTAACTCAGGTAATACAGTTTTTCCAGTGTGCATAAATTAGTATTTCCTTTTCTTTCTGTATATATTTCTCTTTCTGCTGGAATATTTTCACTGTAAATAGAAAGAGTTTACCTTCGCCCTGGAATTAACAGTACCTTGGATCTCCTTGGTTTACTAATGAAACAGAATTTGAACTGATACACAAATCAAATATTTTTATATTTAAAAATGAGCTCAATAATTGTTTTTCAGCTAGATCAACATTACTTGTAGGATTGTTTCCTCTCTTCTTGTTTCAGATATTCAGAAAGGAGGATATATTTCTCTATTATTAAGTTCCCAAAAATCTTAAAAGACAATTTTTGGAAGGAAGTTCCCGTATCTGTTCAATAGCAACTCTTCAAAGTACTTGCTAGAAGCAAATTATATAACAGCTCTGTGTGACAGATTTATTTAGTGGTAAACATACATACTGGTTTGGTAAACAGCTTTTAGTTGCATGCATTCAAGTTGCCTGCTTTGCTCATAATAGACAAAAATTGGACCTTTTGATGATAGTCCCAAAGTAATCTCTTATTAAAACCACCTCAGATGGAGGATTGAAGATGAAAAATGAAAATTTTATCACAGTCTTTTTTTAATCTGGTAGATCTTAGACCACATAATAACCCAACTCTGAGTATTTCAGTAATTTAATCTATGATCAATTCTACAATAATTGGAAAAAAAAATCTTAGACATTTTAGCCTACAAGGCAAAACTGCTGCCTTTCTTTGACCAGGTCTGATTTTCTTCCTCAATTCTAAAACATTTGACATACTAAAATACAAATAGAGAAATAATGTTTTAAGAAGGTAGATAAACTTAACATTTCTTCACATTTTATTTACTCGCTCATTTGTATTTTTAAAAAAGCTACTATTCCTAACTCTTCCACCAAATAGAGCAGTTTCCAATGGCTGAAGTCCAACTGGTGAGTATGTTTCTGGAAATATAATCTATATTGTTTTGCATTCCTGAACTTCAAAACCCCAAGCCCCATTACTTCACACCCAATTAGCTGTTCTGTGCTCTTGAATCAGATTGGTAGTTCTAATCTGAGAAATTAGGATTTCTCATCACCTCTTTGGGATGACCAAGACATTTAAATGCTTTGGGGTAGGTACCCAGTCCTGAATGACTGGTGCCATTTCAGGTGCTCAGCGTATCTGAAGAGTTTGTGGACATCATCTGTGCTCCATGCGGGAGTTTGGCCCTTCTGCAGGGGTACCTGCAGTGGTTCCTCTCTGCACCTTCATTGGAGTCTATAAAATATTTGCAGGAACCAGAATCAGCAGGCATTTTTGAAAATATTCTTGCTTGTGACCTATTAATTAAATTTGACCTTATTTAAGCAATAATAGTAATGATGTTCCAAGTATGTAGCAGTTATTAACTTCTGTTAGGCTGAAAACAGTTTCTTCAGTGATGTCCCCAAAAGTAACTGTTCTAATTTGGCATGTATCATTTGAGTGGTAATTACTGTGGTAGCTTTTAAAATGTATGTTTTATACAGCAAATCTACACTAAATAGAAGTAGGAGTTGAGAAAAATGAATGGATTTTTATGAGACTATTCAGAGAAGGCTAGAATAGTGGTAAAAAATAGTTTGGGCTATTTTTTCATGCAGACAACTCAAATAATTGTTTGGATTGTGTTTAAGATTCCCTAAATTTGCTTCTTGTCTGAGACCAGTCATGAAAATTTTGAGTCCTGAAAGTATGAAGAGAATTCAGTAATGTGAAAGTGGGATTTAAATTCTTCCAGTGTCTTCCCTGGCATGATAAAATGTATGAACTTGCAGGCATGCTTACTCATCAGTGAGCATACATGAAAGCACATATTTTTAGTGCTTAGTGCACATCCTTCCACACTCCCCCATCCACCCTGCAACTCCGCCATGAATGCAGGTAAAACATGGTACCTGGGGCAAACTAAACCATGAAGCATAGTCATTAGCAAGCATACGTGTGTTTGTGCCACATTTTTATATTTAAAGAGGGCTCTCTGAAAAACTGTGGCTAATGACCTTCATTTGAATCAGCTACAGCTATCAGCTACAAGGGCATCTAGAAATCAAGGGAAAAACAGACCTTGGATGACAGCTTCTGCCTGAGTGTTTTCCCATGCAACTTTTTGATCCCTGATTTTGAGCTATCTTTGATCACCTACTCTTACCTTTTTCCAATTCTTTGTTTTCAAGACCAGAAATTAGAATTTTTCTACAACAGGCAAGGATGAGGTACACAATAGATTATACATCTAAACCAAAATTGTTCTCTATCTTGTTTCCTCTCCTTTACATGGTAATTCCTAATGTTCTATTTGCTTCCTGACTTGCATAAGAGCATTGAGCTAATGTTTTTGTAGAGTTTTTCAAAACTGGCTGTAATTAACTCAGAGCCTGTCACTGACTATGTAAAGTCAGAATTGCTTTGTCCTGCATGTATTTATGCTTAGCATTTAATTGTCCAGCATCACATGGTGTCATGAGGCTTTTGTATAACTCTTTGAATATCTAGTAATTCTTTGAAAGAGCAGAGACCAGGAAATGTTCCCTTATGATCAGCGGGCCATGATTAAGCTTGATCCTATCACACAAGTGAAAGCTCAAGGAACCCTGAATCACAGCTGGATCTAGTGAATTGAGTCCATGCTTTCCCAGGTTGATTTTTAAAAAATCAATACATTTTGTCCACTGTGACTGGACATAAGCCAGCTTTCTAGATAAGCTCAACTGCAAAATCCTTTAGAGAAAAAAACAGTATTGCTGTGTTTATCAAAACCCATTGCTTACTCTTTTGCTGTGTTACCTCATTTTCAGTCCCCGCTCCTGATTAACACAACTGAGAAATCAGAAATGATGAAACACCAGCAGCGCATCCTGCTTGGAGGTAATCAGCCCTTAGACCAGACTGCTGCAGAAGAACCAGCAGCAAAGGCAGCTGGTCACAGGCAGCTTCCTTGTGGCCAGAGGAAGGATCTCTTATTTCATGCTGTACACCTTCCATTCAGCTTCTGACACAATGGACCTCAAAATACAGGTAACCCATCTCAGTGGCATGTAGTAGGAGCAGATAGGTCTGCACAGCCTGGCTCCATTCACTTCTCTCCAGCAGAGCGAGCAGACAGGTACCCAATTCTTGCCTCAGAAGGCTCTCACCCATGGGATCCTGTAGAGATTAACACCTTTTTGCCTTTTCTTCTGTAATTGCTAAATACCACTGCAGGCAATAACATGCACGTTACCTTCTGCTTTATCTGTCATTCATGGTTAAACTGTGTGATACCTAGGAGATGAAATAAAGCTGACTCTGAGCCAGACCAAGACTTGCTGCTATCACCCAGTATCTGTGGGCAAACCCTTCTATTCGGCTTTCATTTTCATACCTCTGTGGACTTTGCCACAGCAGTATAAAACAAAACTGAACTCCATGGACTTAGTGAAACTCCCTTCCTCAGTCAAAATCTGCTGGAGACCATTGCTCTAAGCCATGCACAGACAAAAATTATTATAAACTGGATAAAAGATTCTGTAGCTTCCCTTTTGAAATTCATGCTCCAGGCAATTTTGTCTGTGGTGAATGAGAGAGAATTAAAGGCAAGGGGGGGAAGTCTGTGGAGCATGGAAACCTTTTATGAACGTATTACAGAATGGAAATCTAAAAATAATAGATGCAGAGCTGAAGGTTGATGCCTGTAGTCTGGGAATTATCCAAAAGTAGTACTCAGCTTCCTGTTAGTTTAGTGATACTTCAGTGGGATATCCATATTCCCTGATGGAAAGCAAAGGAATGCTTTATCTTTTCTGACTTCTTTAAATATAGGCATACTAAGGTAGAGGGAGGTAGAAAAAAAACCCAAACCCTCTGTGAATTAATGTTGTGTTTTTTAAGGTGAAAGCTAGTTAATTGATCACTAGAACATTACTTAAATATTTCATGTAATTAATAATGCGCTCTGTCTAAATGCTGATGTGACCAAACTGTTTTACATGTGAACTGAAGAATACATTGTAGAAAAAATCCTAATACGTGAGGAATGGAAACAATGACTTACACTTTTCTAGTTCATTCCCGTGATACAGTGGAATCAGCTGCTAACAATCAGATACGCTTACTGTGGGTAGTGTAATACACTTGAAGACTCTAATTAGTCATTCCATATGTGTTCTTGATTTGCCTTAAAGATGACAGTAGAAGCTCGGGATGTAAGAACTGTTGTTTTACATTTCCACTGTAATCATGATAATAGTACCATTCATTTAACAGAAATTAAACAACTTGTTTACTTAAGTAATGATTTAACTTGTTTAGTCAACTATGCTATTTTTAAAGGAGGAGTTATGCAAGTTTCATCCTTACTGTTGAATGTAGAAAAGTAAATACTACAAGTGAGCTTAAACAAACAAAATATGCAATCAAATCAACCTTGGAATGGGAGCCAGAACATAACTGTGTTGATGTAATGGGAGAGATGGAGACATGGGCTTTTCCCTGTGGTGCTCAGTGTTGGGACAAAAGACAGGTAAAGGTGGCTTCAGGAGAAACTATTGTTATAATTTAGGGCAGAGCATCACTACATCTTCAGTTACTTTTGGATGCTCAAGTGGCCTTCCTGAGATGCCAGTACCAATGTGGCATTTGATTATCTCTTGGCCTTTACCTGTCTGTTCTGCCAGGTTCAATAGTGACACAATAGGAACTAATTGTTTCGGGTACTTTAAGCTTCGGGATTACCTTGTGCTAAATTAATCTTCAACCACATACTAAAGCAGATAGGAAACAGGCACTGTGGTCCTTACCTGTCATATTACACTCCTTTCCCTTCTCTACATCAAATCATTATATTGTCTCAAAAAACAAGTTCCAATATATTCTGAAGTGTGTGATCGGAACATGGGGATGAAGGGTATTGCAGAAACTTGGTTGTATGAGATTTAGGGCTTGGACATGGGTATCAAAATAGCAACGTTCATTTCACTCACGTTTACTGAAGCTGAATCTCTCGTATAGACAGCTAGTGGTGGTGTGTGCTGGCCATATACAGGGAATGAAATGTCTTGATTTTCTGCCAGGATATTCTAGTATGTGAACCCCTTTGCAATTAATTGCCCAGCCTGAATTCTCAATAGCTCACTGTCAAAACAGTTCTACTTACATAGAAAAAGCAAGGGTATGTTCTTCTCTTTGGTGTACACGCTTACATACCTTACAGAGAAATGCAGTATTTCAGAGCTTTGGAACTCAAAGAGCAAGAAAACAATTTCAAGATGTGGTCTGGTATGCTGTAAACTATCTCTAAAAAAAACAGTTTTCAAAATATGCTGGAAGTATTGGTTATTGCCTGTTATTTCTGCTGGACAAAGGATGTGAATATGTATGTGAAGTTTGAGAACACTTCTGGGACATTTACTGTTTTCCACTGAAAACCAGATAAGAACAACCCAATTTCATGGTATCTGCAAAGTCAGAGTCAGTTATTACTGAAGAGAATGTTCCCAAGATGAATGGAGCACATTTAAATACACTGTCTGCCCACATACTGTGGACAGGACATGATGTGAATGGTATGAAGCTGTGACAAGGGAAGTTCAGACTGGACATTAGGAAAAGGTTCTTCTCTGGGAGGGTGGTCAGTCACTGGAGCAGGCTCTCCAGAGAAGTGGTCATGGCACCAAGCCTGTCAGAGTTCATAGAGCATCTGGGCAATGTTCTTAGTGATATGGTTTCGTTTTAGGTAGTCCTGTGAGGAGCAAGGAGTTGGACTCCATGATCCTTATGGGTCCCTTCCAGCTCAGGATAGTCTATGATTCTAGGACTATCGCCTGCTTTTACCCTGAAATGCATGTTCCCTTGTGCAACAAGCTGCAAATCAACTCACATATCTGTATCATTTTTCAAGGGAAACAATGGGGCAGAGCAAATACACGTTGTTATTTAATAACTCCCTACTATGTACAAAATCTTTAATTAAGAAATAGAGCTACATATATTCTGTGTACAAACATAGGTTCCCATGCCTGGGGAGGGAGAGGGAGAGGATGTTTAAGAGCTACCCTCTTGCCACTACACCCACTGCCTTTTTAGCATGTGCAGTGCAATGTGCATATGGTGATGGTGCCCCCTGCCCACAAAACATACCTCCTTATTGATGACAGCCAAGAGAGCTGGTGTTAATACACCTCGAGGCTGCAATTCTTTCCTGCCACTCTGTGGCTTGGACTGGGGGAGCAAATTCTTTCATTCTACTTGTTGAATATATTTGGGTTGTAGTAAGTTTTATCTCGAGGTGTGGATAATAGATCTCTTCTCATAGAATGGTTAGAGTTGGAAGGGACCTTAAAGATCATCAAGTTCTAACCCTCCTTCCATGGGCAGGGGTGCTTCCACTAGAGCAGGTTGCTCAGAGTCTCATGCAGCTTGGCCTTAAACACTTCCCAGGGATGGGGCATCCACAGCTTCTCTGGGCAACCTGTCCCAGTGCCTCACCACCCTGACAGTAAAGAATTTCTTTCTGGTATTTAATCTAAATCTCCCCTTTTTGAGTTTAAAGCTGTTACCCCTTGTCCTGTCACTACTCTTCCTGACCAAGAGTCCCTCTCCAGCTCTTCTGCAGGCTCCCTTCAGATACTGGAAGGCTGCTATTAGGTCTCCCCAGAGCCTTCTCTTCTCTGGGCTAAGCAACCCCAGCTCTCTCAGCCTGTCTTCACAGGAGAGGGGCTCCATCCCTCTGATCATTTTTGTGTCCCTCTGGTGGACCTGTTCCAACAGTTCCATGGCCTTTCTATGTTGAGGACTCCAGAGCTGGACACTACTCCATGTGGGGTCTCACAAGCACAGAGTAGAGGGGTAGAATCACCTCCTGCAACCTGCTGGTCACACTTCTTTTGATGCAGCCCAGGATGCCATTGGCTTTCTGGGCTGTTCAATACAAACATTTGTTTTTGCCATGATGAACTACAGTGTGGAGGAAGGAATGAGATGATATAGGTAGCTGTTACAACGTGGATTATTATTGTCACTCCTCATTCCTTGTGTCTGACCAGCTAGACTCTGCTCCTACATTACAGATTGTCATCCAGCGCTTAGTAAGCACTTGTAAACAATGCTGTTTCGTGGTGTTATCTACAGGATAAATAAGAGGATTGCTTGTGGTGCTACCTTGTGTCCTCTCTGGGTCCTCCATGTTTTTCTGCGGCTGTTTCTGGGGAATTTGTCACCTTTTGACCAGCTAACTTCTCTCAAATAGTTGTACAACCACGATGTCCCTGACAACAAACTTGGTTGTGCAGATGCATTAGAAAAGCTTGTGACTTATTCGTTCCACAACTGGGCCTACAGAAACCCAAACAAAAGGATGATTTTTGTATTGCATTTCAACCTTGACAGCGGGTAGGAGCACAGCTATCGTGCTTCCCTCTCCAGCCAGCGGGGGAGCAGCCGCGGGGGCAGAGCAGAGCCGGCCCGGGTGTGACGGGTCCCCGGCTCTCTACGGGGAATGCAGCCACCTACCCGGGGAGCGGCGCTGGGCGGGAAGAACCAAAGGGCCGGTACCACCTTAGGCGGGAGGTGCAGCCGAGCGCAGATGAGCTGGGACGGCTGAGGTCTCCTGGAGAGGGCAGCATTGAGCAACGTATTTTCGGATGGGCTTGCAACCCGCGCTCCCTCCATAGGGGGTGGCACTAAGGCGTGCGGTGCCATTCGGACCCGTGAACCGCAGATCGCGTGGAATGCGCCATTTAATGTAGGGCATAGTTGTAGGAGAAACGGTTCCCGTGTAGCGCTAGGCTGGGGAAGGCCCTGCTGCTGGGGACCCTTCCCGGGCCGGCGGTGCCCAACCTCCCACTCTGCAGCCCGGGAGCCGTCGCCCCGCCAGCGCCGGGGACGCGCCGTTTCGAGCTACGTATGGGCCGGAAGCCGTTCCCGCGGGGCGGAACGGGCCCCGGCCTAAAGGGGAGGGCCCGGCGGCCGCCAAGCATCCCCTG
>VZTM01023444.1:1608-13084 GCA_013400555.1 Jacana jacana | reverse complement strand
GACTCGGGGCGCCCTTTCCCTGCGGCGGCGCGGGGAGCGTCGAGGAGGTGAAGCGGCACAGCTCTGCCTCCTTCGAGAACGTCTGGCTGCGGCCCGCCGCGGGGGACGCCCGCCGAGAGCCGGGGGCAGCACCCGCCCTGGAGAACGGGCTCAACTACATCGACTTGGACTTGGTGAAGGACTTCAGTCACCGCCGCCACCACCACCACCTCCACCCCTCCGCCGAGGGCGCCGCTCTGCCGGGGGGCAAGCAGCCGCCGCCGAAGCCCCCGGGCCAGCCCCGTGGGAGCGGCCACTCCAGCGACGACTTGAGCGCGTACGCCAGCATCAGCTTCCAGAAGCGGGAGGAGATGTAGGAACCGGGCGCCCGACGGGGAAGGTGAGCCGGGGCGGGGCGAACCCGGGTGGGTGTCGGGGGGTCACCTCGGTTGTGGTTTCTTCCTGTGGGTACCCGCCAGAACATGCCATGGTAAGGCGGGTTGGCGGCCCATGGTCTCCCTTCCAAGGGGGGCTTTGGGAGGTGCTGCAGCTCCAGTGGTGGTGGCTGTGACACCTTAGTTTGGTTTCGTGGTGCATTTTGGCCTTAATATCTGCAGCACGTTTTAGTGGCAGAAGCATCCAGGAGCGCAGCATCTCAGCAGGTGTCCCAGCTGCTGGCCCTCACCCACCGGGGCAGAGGGTTTGCTCCCAAAGCATGTCCTGGATGCAGACTGTGTTGCCACGTTTTTTTACTTTTCTGAGTTAGGTGTGCTTCAAAAGTATTTGGGGAGGGGTGGGGGGAGTGATTTAGCGGAATCATAGGGCTGGAAACAGGAAATTTCTACTGTAATCCTGGTTTGGTCAGGAATCACTCTTGTGGCCAAGGGTGGAGCAGTCAACCATGCTGCCTCTTGTTTTCCTGTGTGCAAAACGCAGCTAATGGCATCTACTTAACAGGGCTGTGATGGGTGTTAATTCAGTTTTGTTTGGAAGGTGCTTTGAATTTGGAAACAGACTTCAAAGCCTTCTGTCACTTGTGTTTCAGCTGATACTGAGTGTGCCTGTCCCATGCTTACAGCAGCATTATAAACTGCATAACAATCAGGCCATATGAACTGTTAACTTTTGCAATGACTGATATATTCTGGGTTTTGTACAAACTGTTAATTTTTAAATTGGGGCAAACTTCTGCCAGGCTGTTGTGTGTTGATTACAGGCCTGTAAGATGAGAAGGACCATTGTTGCAAGCAATGTGATGTCTTTGGTACTTGGGAACTTTCTGCAGCGCGTATCAAATGTAACTTGCTTAGAGCTTCCAAACTACGGTGCACCTGGGTGGGTCCTTTCCTGAAAGGTGAAGACCATTTTGGTGTAGACAAGTGCCAGCAGATAGCTACCCAGTTAGTCTAGTGACACCTGATTGTAGCAGTTTTTTACGTATTTGAGCAGCAGCAACCACAGTAGTTTAAGTAGTTATTATGAATATGTGCAATGATACTACAGGATGAACATCATACCGCCGTTTACATTGTACATGTAATAAACTTACTCTTCCTATTGCATGTTTGCTCAGCTCACGGGGGTGCTGAAGGCTGGTCTTGGTACAATGCCTGGGATCATACATTCACCATTTTTCTGTTTTCCATCCTTACAACTCCCAACAAAAGTACAACAATCACTTAACATTTGCTGCTTGGTGCTTGCTGCTGTTGCTTGTTAGAGCAGCGCAATAGTAGGTGTTACTCCTGTGTGACCAGTGAAAACCAGGTTAATTTCAAAGTTTGAGGTAAGGTTTAAGATCAGCACTGATATCGCTGGTCTGGTTCAAATGGTAACTGGTGGGAAGTGATTATTTTTGTGGATACCTGACAGGAGCATGCTGGCTGTCACTGTTGTCTGTGACCAGACTTACTCTTCCACACCCTTTCTCTGTGCTGGGATGTGCCTGCAAGAGCCTGACTAGACTGTCTTGGTGATGCCTGCCCCTCACCCTGGGAATCCATATCTGCCCAGGGCAGCGCTGGTGTTAGGAGCTCTTCCGGAGGGGATTTTTTAGCTTTAGCTTGGAGAAGAGGAGGCTGAAGGATGACCTTATTAACGTTTATAAATATGTAAAGGGTGAGTGTCAGGAGGATGGAGCCAGGCTCTTCTCAGTAACATCCAATGATAAGACAAGGGGTAATGGATGCAAGCTGGAACATAGGAGATTCCAGTTAAATATGAGGAAAAATTTCTTCACAGTGAGAGTGACTGAACACTGGAAGGGGCTGCCCAGGGAGGTTGTGGAGTCTCCTTCTCTGGAGACATTCAAAATTGCCTGGACACGTTCCTGAGTGATCTGATCTAGGTGTTCCTGCTCCAGCAGGGGGATTGGACTAGATAATCTTTCAAGGTCCCTTCCAATTCCTGATATTCTGTGATTTTTTTCCCATAGGATGCAACATGTTGTACTCTAAGTCACATTGCTAGGAGCATCACTTTCCCCCCCGCCTCGTTGTTTGCTAAGACTGGGGGAGAAAGTGTGAGAGAAAATCCTCTGTCAGCATGTGGATAAATAATAAATGTGTGCAAGATCATGAGAATGCAGGTCTAGGGGTAGCAGTGGTATAACATGTTTTTTTTCCAAAAGCGCTGCTTGCTTTTGCTGTAGACAACTTACTTAATTGATCCTGTGTGCCATTTTTAACACAAAAGCTGTGGCAATGTTGTCCATCGTGATGGTAGGTAAATACCTGTTGTGATTACGCTCTTCAGTGGAGGATGAGGACATGGAAGACTCGATACAAGGACATGCTGAAAGGCATTATGTGGCTGGTTTTCAGAGCAGTGTTGTGAAAGGTAAAGTCTAATAGAGTAATTGCTATTTGAAGTTGGTTCTTATTTCCCCAAATTAGGATTGAACTGAGCAAGCACATCTCCTGGGAGGCAGGGGAAGAGTCAAGCTATAATTATATGGGGAGTTTGTAGCCATGGCTGGTCCCTTTCCCTTCCCACTATGAAGCTGTGTTAGTTGCTTGGAGCATTCTCAGACATTAACCCTTTGGACTTTTACTTCCCAGCTTAGATTTCCTGCAGTCAGCTGAAACTTTCCTCATAAAATTCAGCCTGACTAGCTCACCTGTTCTGGAGTGTGTTAAGGAAAAAAAAACAACAATATTTTGTCCTTGTTAAAGCATTTTTACAGCTGTTTTTTGACACATCCTCATACCATTTTTTGCTTTGGAGGTGGAACTTAGGTTTGGCAGGGCAATCGGCCCAAGTAGGTAATACCTTATGCCATTGTTGAGAAAATCTGCCCGGAGGTGAGTGATTTACAGGCCTGCAAACAGTCTGTTTGCACATGCCTGAAACAGTTGTTGAGCATCTTCAGCTAAACTGTACTCGTTCTCCTGAAAACTCCATGTGCAGTGAGGGTGCTCCAGTTCCCCCAAAGCTTTGCGTGCCCTTTCCAACAAGCAGCTGAATGGTCTCTCCTGCCTCAGCCTCCCCGAGCTTCCCCTGTGCTCATCCCAAGAGGTCAGGCTGTCCAGGCTCTGGCTGAGAGTGGGGAGGTTGTGGTTGTTTTTTCTCCTGTTAGTGTCTGAGCAATGTGAGAGAGGACAAGCTGTTTGCAGGTATGATGGAGAGGAGAGACCATCCAGACCTAGGAAGGGAGAGGTGAAGCTGCAAGTATCAGAACAAGGGATAAGGAAGGCTGCACTAAGCACCCTTTCTTGGTCTCTGTCTCTTTCATGGGTTATTATTTATTTAGATTACTTCAGTCTAAGAAGTGTCAAAAGTACTCTGTACTAAGTAGTACTTAGTGTACTTAGTACTCTGTACTAAGAAGTGCCAAAGTACTCTGTGTTTTTTTGTTTGTTTGTGTTTTTTGTCTTCTATAGGGCAGCCTTCTATTCCATCCCAAAGGCCAAAACTTTCTGAATAACTCTTGTTCTGTCTATTCTGGAATTTTCTGTTGTTCCAGACTATAAGATAAGGACCCCAAATGTTGGGCATCCATCTCCTAGCTAGGTAAAATTATTGCTGGTGCTTTGCTGTAAGTTAGTTAACTCCTCTTCTTCCCTGTTCCCTTGTCCTCCCCCTGCCAGCTGCCTTGAAGTTGCTCAGGCATTACATTCTGAAGTATTTTTTAAGCTATTTTAAGTATCCTTATTTCTCTTAACATTAAAGATACTAGCTAAAATAATCACATTGTTTCCCACATTTAATTAAAAAAAATTCTCCTGCAACATTCAGCTGCCCTCTGCAGTCCCCTTGCCTTTCCTGCCATATATTCTTGGCTGTTTCTTAACAGCTGTCCCTGCCATAGTCTTTCTAGCTCTCTTCTCTCATCCCATTAAAAGAGCAGCAGATTCAGTGCAGTCCCACATGCTTCCCTGCCCAAATGCTTCCCTCTCCTTCAGAGAATTGGGCACTGTTGTGTGTGCCTAGCCTATCTGGTGACTTGAATCCTCTTATCAGTGGACTGTTGCGCTGTAGCTGGAAGGCCACATTGCTGCAGCAGCCAAATCCTGCTGGGAAACATCAGCCTGTGACAGGGAGAAAGTAAGACCAGAGCTGGGGAGGTGGGAGAGCAGCGTTGCTGTAAGGCATTTTCCTCCTGCTTGGTGTTTTGCATGTGCAGATGAGCAGATGTTGTGGGTATGCTGCGGATCCTGCTTTTAGGATTGCTGTGAGAAGGCGAGACTCCTAGAATGAGCAGGGGTTTTGAAGATGAACTGCTGATAGCTTGGGTTCTGAGTATATAGTCAAAAAATATTCCAAAAAGGAAACCATTAGATGTTAACTCCAGAGAAACAGGAAAGGCTGTAGTAGGATAGGAGCATGAATGTAGGTACGTACCTTTGATCTTCGGAGCTTCAAAGCAAAGTCATTATTCCTCTGCTTCATTTCCATTTTGTTGACGAGTCTGAGAACTCGTGAAAGTGAGTGCTAATAACACCAAATAGAATATGTGTAGTGTGAGCAAGTGGTAACTTGGCTCACTCACAGCTTTAATGATGCCTCTTTACTCAGTGCATGGGTGGTTTGAGGTTTTTTTGGTGATGTAAGAAAATGGAATACAATACAATGGCATCTGTATGATTGTTACACCTTCTGTCTGGTTCCAGTTAAAGCACTACTAAGGGGAAGAGCTCAACATTTGTTTGGGTCTCAGGAAAAGACATGTGAGAGTGAATAGAAAATTACTAATGTAATTCTTGGATAACATACCTGGATTTTATTTATTTTTTTTTTGTCAGAAGACTGTTTGCTTTTTTTTTCCTTTCTTTAATGGCCTTTAGTAGTTGGTTTTGTTTCCTCAAGTTAAATTCTTAAGGTGGAACAACTGAAACACAGCAAATGCCAAAACAAGATGTGTACAATTAAAATAAGTTTTTTTTGGGGAGGTTGTTTCCAGAACTGAAAGAACAGAAGTTTCTGTAGCTTTGGGTCAGCACCAAGGTAAATACCAGTAAGTTTGGGAAGTTTTCCATGCTTTATGGGTATTACCGTAGACAAAGTAGTGCATTTCTTACTGTATGCATACACCAGTTTTCCCCCATACCTAATTATTTGCCAAAATTGAGCCTATGTCTGCACATACTTTCATATTTGCAGTTCTCTTGTTTAACAAGACCACAAGCTTATAATTAATGGGTTTGGGTTTTTGGAGGGTTTATTGTTAGGTAATGTTTTGTTTTGTTTTTGTTTGTTTGCTTTGTCTGATTGGCATTTTGTTTGTTTGTTGTAATTTAGACCATAGATCAGTTCCTTTAATCTAGCTACATTAAGTTGTAGTATTGTTTATTTCCCCACACCCACCTTGATTTTAATGATGAATTTCTTAGGACTTTTCTGCTTTGTTTTACTGGCTTAAAAATTAGAATTTTATGATTTATAAACCAATTCAGTTGATTATGAAGTACTATCTGGACTTCTTTATCGCATAGGTTTTAGTTAGAGATTAAACTGGTTTCTGAATGTGGTTTACATTTGAAAATGAAACAGCATGGCATGGTAAGCATGATGCTTTTTTTTAACTAGCAACTGTGGAGAGATCAATGTTTCCTTAGATAACACTAGTAAATAGAGAATTACAACTCTTAAATGAAATGCAGCAAGCAACTGTGGAGTAGGAAAGTTATTTGAGCAATTTCTTCAGTATGTTGGGTTGTTTCAGGAATACTTTATAATAGCTGAAATTTTGATACTCATTGGGGCTGTATGTTTTTCATGGCTTTAAATACATGAATGCAAGTGCTGAACATAAAATGTACTTGAATATTCCTTTGAACAAGTTGCAGTGACTGTATAATACTTGTTTGTGAAGAAAGCTGGGTGTTTTTTTCCAGTTTACTGAGGCTCTGGTAGTGGATCTGTTCAGCACTGACTATGATGCCGATAAAGCCCCTAGAAAACATAAACTTCAAAAAATGTATTTTGATGTCCAGTGATATGGAAAAAAAATACTCTTCTCCAAAACTAATTTGGTACTAGATTTAACCCCTGTGCTAAGTTTCATTGAAAACTAATTATTGCATTTACATTTCTTCACTGAAAGAGTTGTCAAGCATTGGAACCTGCTGCCCAGGGAAGTAGCTGAGTCCCCATCCCTGGAGGTATTTAAAAGATGGGTAGATGTGGTGCTGAGGGACATGGTTTAGTGGTAACTTGGCAGTGTTAACAGTTGGACTTGGTGATCTTAAAGGTCTCTTCCAACCTAAATGATTCTATGACTCCATGATTTGGCTTACAGAGTTATGAAATACAGTACTCTTAAGGGAGGAGGGAGAAAGGGGGAAATGCGGTTCACTGCACTCATGCTGTGGCTAGAAGAGAGACTATGGGTAGATAATGGGGATTTAGAGGCACAAACTGGGAAATAATTGTAGAAATAGGTATGGGAGGGAGATGAAAATGAAACATAGAAATTTCACATTAGCAAAGTCACCTCTTCCTCCTGCCTTCAGGGTAATGGTACAAAGAACTACTTGGCTTAAAAATTTAACTGTGGTAAAGGGAAATAAAAACTAAACCTATTTACAGGTGTGATGATGTGGGTGGAGAGAATAGTAAGGTGTTTCAAGGTGATCTCAAGGAAATTGGGATGGTGGTACATGAAAGTTTGAGGATGAGCATACAGAAATGCAGCGAGCTTGGATATATACTGAGAATTTCTCCTAGAGCTGCTCCTTTTACATGGTACTGCAGTTTCTGAAGGTGCTTTTACTTCTGTATTTTTCTTTAGATCTTTATTACTGGGATGGACACTGTTTAGAAAGTGTTTATTTTCCTTACTTGTGATTATTTTTTTTTTTAAATATTATTTGGATGTTCTGCTGGCCTTAACAGGATGATGGTAAGCAGAATTTGCCTCCAGCTCTTCTTTCCTGAACTCTTTGACTTGTAGCATCCCTGTCACAACCGCAACGGTAAACCACAGGTAGGAATCTGAATTAAGTACAAGATAAATAAGAACAAGTGAATTTTAACATTAAAACCCCTTGGTTTTAAAAAATATATCTAACAAAAGAAGAACTATATTCACATGTGGTTGTGGGGTTTTTTTAACTGCTTTTTTTAACTTTAACTTTTTTTAACTGTTTTTTTAACTTTTTCTTTACACTCTACTACTTGGACACTTATAAATTTGATTTAAAATGAAATTCATTAGATTAATAATTTAGCTAACAGATAATAAAGTATAGATTCCCATAAAATTGTTTAGTTTAAAGAATATATTGTAAAAGAAAATTTCAAATGGCAAAATTACTGTGGCTTGTTACAGCAGATCTTGTGTTTATCATTTTGTGGTAAGAGCTACAACACAAATATATTGATATTTAAAAAAATACGTCTGAATTCCCAATTTATCAGAATGCTAACAACTACTTTTTGGTTGTCTAATCTTGTGTGTTAAGAGTACCTATTCATAAAAGCAAACATTAATTTTACATCATTCTGGGGCTTTGATAAATGGTCATAGTGATGATTATTATTTTGAATACATGACATGGAGGTAGTAAAGGAGAGGTGTCAGTAGCTTAAAAAGATTCTCAAGCTTAACAGCTTTACTCTCTGCTTACAGAAATGATGGGAAATACAACAAAAGCCAAGGTGTGAACAGATAAAGGAGATTAAATGAGCCTAGCACTCTTAACTAACTAAAAGATATCTTGATATATATCTCTCTGATCATGTTTGACATATCTAGGTCATGTTCTCTGAAGACTATTATTAGAGATTTAACCTTGAATAAATGAAAAGTGTGTTTTCTTCTGAGTAGTTTTTGATCAGGTAGGTGAAACAGTGAAAGTTTGTGTGTGTTCAACTGTTTGTAATAATTTGGGTGTCAGCCACCTGAGCTGTACAGTGAAATGTACCGTTCCTGTGGTGTATCACACGATTTCCTGTGTACGTTTTGTCAACTGTTACAAAATTCCTTTTTTCTGGAAGCTGGGGATGTGGAAGAAATGACCTGTTAAGTTTTTGAATAAGATATGCTTTGGGAAGAATGGGATTATGTTGTATGCTTTACAGCTAGTACAGCTGTTGAAGTGTGCTTGTACATTGGAACTGGCTGATGATACATGCTATAAACCACAGGAAGATAGCACTCTGGCAATATCTACAACTTTAATTTACTGTGTTTCTTCTCCCCCACCCCCAATCTGTGTAGGCTGGATATTTGTAACCTACTAGGGCATCTAACCATTGGACAAGCTTTCTTTCTACTATAGAATGTGTGTGAATGGAAAAAATGCAACTTACCTATCAGCCTTGGGTCTTGCCTAATTTCAGTGGTCTGGCTTTCAGTTTGGTGCACAAATATTTGTTAAGATGTAACTGTGGAGCAGGAACTCCATAAGCTGGCTTTGCCAGTCAATAAAATCCATTATGAGTCTGTGCTCAAGAGCTGTCCTTAAATGGCACAGCTCCCTGAAGGAGTCAAAAGCTCAGACACGTGGAGGGGGTGAGACTAAGCCAGTGATGGTATGGCTACCTTTCTGCCCTTACTTCACTGAATTGTAGAATTAAAACAAAAAAAACAACTGAAAAAGGCAACAAACGAAACCCAAAGCTCTCTTCATTCTCCTCACAAGATCCTGGATGTCTTTGCCTCACTAGTAACATCTGTATTTAAACAACGTGCCCAGAGCTGTGGAGAAGACACATGTCTCAGTTGAGAGAATCAAAGACCCTTATGAAGTGTAGATGGAGGCAGAAGATCGAGATCATGGCTCTTCTATGGCATATCTCAGCTGGGATCTTGCTCTCTTACCAGTTTTTAAGTGACCATAGAGGAGTGGATGGACGATGGGGAGTTCAAAATGCTTTGGCCCAAAGTGCAACTTGCTTCAGTTCTGACTCGAGCTTCCCGTGTCCTGTGCTATGTATTAGAGATGCGAAAAGACATCTAGAGCAACAGCTGATGTGTATCAGTGAGGGAATCTTTTGGATTAAAACACCATATGGTAATTCATCTTCAGCCTAGCTGGCTTTCATTTTGAAGAGAAGATGGCTGTTTTCTTAAAGGAAATGTTAACCCTTAGATAACAGGGAACAAGCAAGGGGGAACTCGAGCTTCAGAGACAAACAGGCAGCTCAGAAGCCCTCTGTATGTACTTTGCTGAAACACCTTGAAAATTACTAGTGCGAGGAGACTATGGTCTTCCAGGAACTTCCCAGCTTAGTTTCATGATTCCTGTGCAAGCGATTGACAAGGTGTTTTGTTGTCAGTCTCAGCAGTGATACATGTGCTAGGCAAGAACCTTCATACTAATATTAAAAAAGAAAAAAAAATAACATTAATTTCTTCAGAAAAGTTTGTGCTGTCATAATTAGTGATTCCTCTCCTGGAATCACAAATTCTGAATAACCTGTACATCAACATGGTAAAAGGTAGCATTTATGTAGCAGAGTGTTTTAGAATAATGAAGAAAGAAACTAGCAAGTTGTTTAGTCAGTTGAGGCTAAGGCAATGTTTTCTTCTTTCTACTTTGGAATATATCCATGAGGATTTTTCCTTTCATAGTTCAGTGATGTGTCATGGAAGTGACCGACAGCAGGTAGCCCAGCTGCACTGTCCTTGAAAGAGGTAGGACAGCTCTGCTTGCCGAGAGGATTTGAAATGAGTCATAGGTGTCAGTGAGGTAAAGTATTGCTTGTTTTGGCGGGAAAGAAGATCTGTACAATGGGTGTGTGAAGGGAGAAATGATCAATACGTACCTTTTTGCAGTGATGGTAAGTTCATACTGAACCATTTTCATCCAGTGAAAATGAAAGTGACTAACTCGAGTCCTTAGGAGGATTAAAATGTATTTTGGACAGGTAGGAATTGCTTTGTAAAAAGTGGAAAAGATTGCCTGTCTTTAACCTGCTGCATTTACCCCATTTCTGTTTTTGACTTCTTTGCTTGCAAAGCATAGGCACAGTTCACCATCTCCTTGTGCTTTGTTATGTGATGGTATTTTTAGCAGTTGGTCTACTTTTGATTTTTTGTAGTGCAGAACAAAGTTAATTCATTTCTTTAAAAAAAATTTCTTTTTTAACTAGTGGCAATTAAATACAGAATTATAAGTGTTTGTTGCCCTTTGAAAAACAAAGGGAAGTGCATGAGTACTAAATAGATAATTGCTTGATCACATGCATAAAATGAACTACAAGTAAGGAAACCCTAGTATTTCCAAAGCTTAGGTGTACTGACAACCATTACCAAGAGAAGTTGCCACCTGCAAGTTCTGTCCTTCAGGAATCTCAAAAAGCAGGGTGGCTGGCACATCTAGGGAGTGGGCCTGTAAGATGTTTGAACAGATTTAAACAGCTCTGCTCTCTTCACTGCTCGTCAGCCGCCTTGACTCCCATCTGCCTGCTCCTGCTCCTTCCGGATGAGTTAGGCTGACCTATTGCTTAGTAACTGTGTTTATGTTTCCTCATTTTGCACATAATGGCATTCAGATTTCTGAGGAACAGCAAAATAAAATGTATAAAGAGGAGTTTAGTTTGTTTAGGAAGCTGTAGGTTGAAAACTGTAAATATTTTTCTCGTGGAAGTTAATATTTGTTCTTGTGTCAGTATTTTGGAAATAATCTTGTATTTTGTTGACTTTATCATCGTCTGGGGAACATGATGCAGAATGTTCTTGAATTCCTTGGATATCTTGATATGGGTGGATAGCCACGTGTGATTTACATTTATCTCACCAGTTTGAGATGAAAACGGAGGCAGATGAAACTAAATAGAAGAGCAGCAATGGAAACCAAACAGCTCTAAATCATCCCTCTTCCTTTTCCAATTGTGCACGCTCCATCCTCCCATGGCTGCTTCTTGGGAGCAGAAGTTAAAAGAAATGGTATCTGCTAGCATTGGTGCACTGTGTGTGAACATTGTCGTCTAAATATGTAAATGGTAAAACTTCATTTTTAAATGGATTAACACAGCCAATCAATTTATATGCAAGTTGGTATTTAATATTTAAAACAATGTAAGGGTTCTTAAAAATAGAACGAAACTC
>VZTM01023440.1:886-18555 GCA_013400555.1 Jacana jacana | reverse complement strand
TGTACTGCTATTGGTACTCCTTATACCTTCTCAGAAGCTTCAGACTTTCCCCCAAGTAGGTTTACAGAGATTAATATTAAAGGCTGAATATTAAATATCACAAGCCTGTGACACTAATCTACTTGAACAATAAAACTGAGGCATAGTAAATGAGATCTCAGAAATACTGGGTACGTTTCTTCATTAAAAAAAACTTTTTAATTAAACCATCCAATTTAGTGTTTTTATGTGGCACTTTAGTTTTGAAGGTAAAGTGAGCTAGAGACAGCTGACAAAGAAATTATAACTGCAATTCCTTGGTGAAAATGTTAATGACAGCAAAATATTGTTTAATTAGATGATTGCAGCATCTGGATTAACACTCTTTAAGAGCGATGTTCCTGTGCTTGTCTGCTTCTTCACACTTTACAGACATTTTGTCATCTCTAGGTCATTAGGAAAGAATTTTTAATGATTTTTCTAGAAGCAAGTAGTTCGAGTTACATCTAATTAGATGACAATAATAAGCCCAACACATGCAGTAGCTAAATATATACATAATTAACCAGTGAAGGCTTGTACATCACAGAGTAAAAAACTGGAAAATGCTAAACAGGCAAAAGAAAGAGGGTGGGGGAAGAATTTTGTCTGAATTTATTACCTGACTGAAGACATCATTTTCTTCCACAAACCTTTAAAAAATAATCCTTTTCCACTACAAGAAATTACTTACAAAAATTATGGATATAATTACCCTCCACTTCTTTTAAAAGCTGTAGCAGGTAGATTTAAAAGAATTAAAACTCCAATAAATAAAAATGCAAACACAAATTTAATATACAGCAATTTAAAATAGGGGAAAAAAAACCCAGCAGAAATCAGTTAAATACTGAAAATTATATCTGAAATCTTGACTTCTAACTAAAACAGTGGGCACTGCAACCATAATATAAAATTACTTCTTGTTCCCCCTCCTCTTGATTCCTTTTGCTGCTGTGGGATTACTTTTAAGTACTTTTTTTCAATAATCTTATAACTGAGAATAGCAAAAATTACTAGTTCCCTATGTCACCCAGAGAGTTCAGTTGACATACATGCTGATCACATGCAATATGGTCTTTTCCTATGCACCTGAAGAAAGAACAATTAGTATAATCATAGCTGCTTCCAACCCTTCCAAGCTAAAGGATCACTGTGAAGGTAATAGGTAGGAGGAGGGGGAAGGTGGCCAGGAAGGTTTATGTCTGCACAGGCAGGACAAAAACCAGGGGCACGGAGAGTATAACATTGAGACTGATTGATAAGTAGCAGAGTGCAGTGTTTACCTTTGGGAGAAAAACCCAGGGCTGTAAACATGATGAAATATGCTTGAGTCAGAAAAGAGGGCATGAAAGAGGTGAAGACCCTGGAAACAGAACAGGGAGGCAAGAGAATATCTGGCTGAAGGGCCAGAGAAACAGGTTGAAACAAGACTTTAGAGAATTTTGAAAACAGAGAGCGATTTTGAATCGAAATTGCAATGAGTCCTCAGGCTAGCACAAGTGATGGCCATCATATATCCTTGGACAGGCAACGATCTAGAAAGAGAGAACTACAATAGCTGAAGGAGACATTTATCACGTCATGAGTACAGATCACAACATAAACAGTTAAACTAAAAATGAAGCCAGATCCTACAGATGTGGTGACAGGATGATGTAAAGATTTTTTTTAAGTCATAGAAAAATGGATTTTTTCCCCAGGGACACTTAGTATTTCAAAAATTAAGACCTTATAGAACAGCCAGGGGCCTGTTCTATATGGGAGGACAGACATATTGGCAAACCAGGGATAGATTTAAGGAAAGATTTGTATATTTAATTCAGTGGTTCTGTTCTACAGAGTCTGACCAGTCTGTGTAATTAACTGTAATAACAAGCAGGCAAAGGACTTCTTGCAGGAAAGGACCCAGTTGCATGTGACAAATGAAATAAATGAGTTGGTGTCAGAAGCCTCACTTCTGAACCTCTCTCTTCCAAGGCTGCTCCTTCTTCAATAATTTTAGAAAAGAATCACAAGAAAACATGAGTGATTTCTTACTGCTTTGTAAAGGGCTAGATACTAATTAAGGACCATTGTAAGAAGAAAGGAAGTTACAAAGAATTGGCAGTGTACAAACTGTTAGTGGACTTCAATTTATCTGGAAGAGAAGGAAAAACAACAAAGGGAACTGTTACCACTTATTTACATCAGATAATCCACATTTCTTGAGTGCCAAACCTCCACATTTCTTAAGTAACTACACTACAGCTGAGCTATGCTGAATAAACCAGTCAGAGCTAAATGGTAACGCAAATTAAGAAGTTTTGATGCACATATTATTTAACAGCTAAAACCGATATTGTTTAAAAAGACAATGCTGCTTAAACCAACAGTTACAGTCTAAAGTTATACTTTTACTACAGTAAAGTCAAGGCTCTGAATTTTAGGAAAGCAAAATTCCAGCTGTTCAAGGAATTAGTCAATGGGACTCCATGGGAAACTGCCCTCCAGGACAAGGGAACAGAACAGAGCTGGCAGATCTTTAAGGACACTTTCCACACAAAGCAAAAGCTCTCTATCCCCAGGTGTATGAAGTCAGGAAAGGAAGGCAAGAGATCAAATAGCTGAGTCAAGACCCACCGGTCAAACTAAAGGGCAAGAAACTGATGCACAGGCAGTGGAAGCAGGGACAGGTATCCCAGGAAGAATATAAGGACACTGCCTAGTTGTGTGGAGATGGGGTCAGGAAGGCCAAGATGCAATTGGAGATGAACTTGGCAAGGAATGCCAAGCACAGTAAGGGCTTCTACAGATATCCAGCCAGAAAAGGAAGGTCAAAGAAAGTGTATCCTCTGTGATGAGCAAGACTGGCAGACTGATAATAACAAACAAAGAGAAAGCTGAAGTACTCAATAACTTTTTGCCTCAGTCTTCACTGGCAACCTCTCTCTGCGCACCTCTTGAGTCCATGAACCACAAGACAGGGACTGGTGGAGTAAAGTCACAAGACAGGGGCTGGTGGAATAAAGTCCCTCCCACTATAAGAGAAGATCAGGTTTGTGCACACATGAGGAACCCGAAGTCTGTGACCAGATGTATCCCAGAGTCCTGACAACATTGGTTGATATATTGCCAAGCCACTCTCTGTGATATTTAAAAAGTCATGCCATTCAGGTGAAGTCCCTGGTGACTGGAAAACAGGGAAACATTGCACTCATTTTAAAAAGGGTAAAGAGGAGGACCCTGAGAACTATTGACCTCTCAGCATCACCTGGACTGTTCGGTGTATGAATGGTCACAACCAGAGGGTAGTGGTCAATGTTTCAATATCCAGATGGAGAACAGTGACAAGTGGTGTCCCTCAGGTGTCCATACTGGGACCAGTACTGTGTAATACCTTCATCAACAATATCAACAGTGGGATCGAGTGCGCCCTCAGCAAGTTTGTTGATGATACCAAGCTGAGTAGTGCAGCTGACATGCCTGAGGGATGGGATGCCATCAGGGATGCCTCAGGGACCTGGACAAGCTTGAGAAGTGGGCCTGTGTGAATCTCCTGAGGCTCAACAAGTTAAGTCTAGTATCCTGCACGTGGGTTAGGGCAACCCCCAGTATCAATTTAGGCTGCAGGATGAAGGGACTGAGAGCAGCCCTGTTGAGATGGACTCAGGGGTATTGGTGGATGAAAAGCTGGACATGAGCCAGGAACGTGCATTCACATCCCAGAAAGCCAATCATATCCTGGGCTGCATCAAAAGAAGTGTGGCCAGCAGGTGGAGGGAGGTTGTTCTGCCCCTCTACTCTGCTCTCATGAGACCACACCTGGAGTGTTGCGCCCAGCTTTGGAGTCCTCAGCACAGGAAAGACATGGACCTATTGGAGTGTGTCCAGAGGAAGGCCACAAAAATTATCAGGAGCTGGAGCACAGGCTGAGGACAGCCTGAAAAAGTTGGGGTTATTCAGCCTAGAGAAGAGAAAGCTTGGGGGAGACCTCATTGCAGTCTTTTAGTACTTAAAGGGGGCTTATAAGAAAGATCGGGATACAGTTTTTAGCAGGGCTTGTTGCAATAGGACAACAAATAATGCTTTTAAACTAAAAGGGGGAAGATTTAGACTAGAATTAAGGAGGATATTTTTCATAATGAGGGTAGTAAGACACTGGAGCAGATTGCCCAGAGAGGTGGTAGATGCCCCATCCATGGAAACATTCAAGGTCACGTTGGACAGGGCTCCGAGCAACCTGACCTACTTGAAGATGTCCTTTCTTATTGCAGGGGGAGTAGAATAGATGACCTTTCAAGCTTCCTTCCAACCCAAACTATGATTCTAAAACTAGGCCATTACTGCCTATGCAACCAATTACTGGCAAAGAAATTGTATCTTTTAAGGAAATATTTCTTATGAGATCTCATTAAAAAGGGTATAATTAAAAAGCTATTTGGAAACTGGATTTCCAAAGAAAGAAAGAAAAGAAAATATTTGTCAATTCTTGGCAAAAGTGGTCATGAATATATTCTATACTCTGTATTTATGGACAAAACAGAAAAGCATGTATTTTCCTCTTACTGCCAAGGGTCCCATCTACAGTGTATATAAGAATTGGCTTCTGTTTAACACAGATTTATATGTGCAGTTTTCAGTGCAGTGTTTCTGATACAAGGGCAACATGTAGCAGAGGTACTTTGTTTCCAGAACTGGAAAATTCGGGTGGAAATAGTAATTTTTTAAGTGCTTCATCAGAAGACGACTATATGTTGTAAAGGAAATATTTTGGAGAAACACCTTTCAACAGAAGATTTACAGAACTATAGGCACAGTTTTAAAACAAGTGGTGTCATTCAGGCTGCCTCATAGCTGCTGAACCCCACATTCCCAGATATCAGGCCCTGGCAGGGTAGGGCTGTGTGATGGTGAAGCCAGGAAACAGCTCAGGGATGTGAGAACTTCCAGGCTTTCTAACATATTTATGTTTTGAAGCTTTTCCTACTGCCATTGGATGTGAAGTTCATGTGCACTCCATTGTGGGTGGATTTCTGGCTTGCCAGCAACTTTATGATGAGATTCATTGCAATATCTCCAAGTTCTTCACGAGTTCTTGGAAGTCAGCTTCCTAGCTGAAGTGCAAACTTTATTAGAACTGCAAAGAAAAGGTGGACTTTCCAAAAAATAATGTTGTGGATTTTTACTTCTGTCAAAAACTTGGAATATTTTAAAGCTTGTTTCAAAGTAGAAGTAAAAGTTTATTTTCATGTTTAGGATTAGATTTTGGGTTTCAGACAGTTTTAGTTCTCTTACATTATTTTCAGAAAGGGTTTTGTGAGTGTGCGTGTGCATGTCATTGGCAGAGATTTCAGCTATCATGGGTAAATTTTATTCTAATTTTCAAATAAAACATCATGAGATTCTATGAGAGAACATCAGTGAAGGCAGATGTTACAATAACATTAGGAACTGAAGTGTATTTTTCTATGTTCATAGAGGCTATGAACCTTCAAAATGTTAAAAAGAGTGAAGTAGAAATCAAAAGCACATGGTACAGCAATGCAAACATGCTTTCTTACAAGATCTTTGCATTGAAGGCCATTGTAACATGCAATAGTCATAGCTGACATCAGTAGGACCTTTTATTTCACTAACTCTGCTGGTACACTATCAGATGTGACAGCACTCTTGCTGATAGCACCAAAATTATACACCTTAAAAAGAAAGCACCCAAGAATCTCAGATGCTTTTAGTCATCGCTCCAAAATCTTTTATGAGATGGTACAGTGACACTTTCTTCCCAACCTAACATGATGACTGCTACTCTTCTTGGAAAATGAAAGCACACCAGAAAATATATAGATTGATAATGTCTCATTAGTAAAAGCCAAACAATGCAGATGGGTTTGAAATAAAAATCGGAGTAAGAGATACTCTCTATGGCAAGGAGAAGACCTTCAAATGTTACTCAACACCTTCCTCACATCTTAGCAGGTGTGCATGTGTATTTTTATTTAACCAATACAATCACTTCCAAAACTTAAAAATCAGCATATTGGCCCTCCTTCAGAAAACATATATTTATTGATCCATGTGACCTCAAAGCACCATTAGAAAGAATGGTTTTACAAAGTAAGTCAGTCAGTGCGAAATGGAGACAAAGAGTTAAACTGTATTTCTTGTTGAGACTCAAATTTACCTCCTTCTCTTTCAGGGAATATGGTCTTTACCTAAATTTGAATATGAATTTGATCATGCACTGCTGAAACACTTCATAAGATGGTAGGTAATGCTGTGAAAATGAGCAAGAGACCTTACACAATTAACACCAATGAGATTACATGAACAAATGAGATTTACCAGTAAGACACTGACACCAAAAAATCTGCCAGAAATTAAGTGCTTTGAGTCAGACAGAGACACTGCTAAGGTACTGACCAAGCTGCTTTAAGCTTTTCCAAATACAATACAAGCTGATAGAAAAATAATTAAAAATAACATAGAGTCAGCAATTCTCCAAATGATGGGCACAGCAGGTGATACCTGGCATACAAATGGCAGGCCACCCTGTTGTCACATAGGTGAATGACACCAGGTGACATTAAAAGAAACTTGCCTCATACAGCCACCCAGGTGTTTGGCTATAAAGGCTACATAGCAGCACTACTATCAAACAACATGCCAAAAAACATTTTTCTTGAGACCTCTGAAATTCTCTGAAGGAATTCCTTCATGCTGAAGCTTGTTTACTAATGGATACTTTAATGTGTCACTGCATTCATAATTGACTTCTGACATAAAGATGTCTTCTTTGTGGTTTGGATGCTTTGGTGACGTACCTAAAAATAAATGACCTTGGAGTTTTAAACTGATTAAAATTAAAAGTAATTTATCAAAAATTGGCTCAGCTCTTGTCAAGTCTTGTTTAAAGAGTTTAGACACACTGCTTACAGTAGAAATGAATACATAAAAGGGAAATTACAAGTGAAGGACAGTTCTGTCGATAACACATTGGACAAGGACTGAGGGGACCTAGGCTAACTTCCCAGCTCTCCATTAAACCTTGCAAGTTCAGGTGAGGCGGTCAGGCAGCCTATAAGGCTCTGTCTGCATTTCCTCATCACCAGAAGGGCAGCGGATGTGCAGGAGACGCAGAGCGGCTGGACGCAGGCCAGTGTCCAGAAGCAGGAGAGCGGCATTCTTGTGGCACAGTGCCAGAGGTAATAAACGCTCAGCAGGGCTCTTTCCTTCAGCAGAAATCTGCGGGACAGTGGCTATAATGCTCAGGAACCAAGCTGGTGTGCCTGCATGGGACTGCACCATATGGACTTTCCAGTCCAGGTCTCTAGTAGCTTCAGGGACTCTGCTTTGTGCTCCACTGCACAAGGTAAACATGCCCTCAGATTTCCAACTGTTCAGTGGGAGCACTTTTGTATCACACTGGGATAATTCGATGACACATTTATTAATGTCTGTAAGACTGGATGCCCAGAAGATGACTACCATACAAGCACCGAGGCAAAAGCCTAAAGGTTCAAAGTAAGTCATTTTGACAGCTCCTGAGTTCTACCGCTGCCCTACTGGGAAGAACATGGTGACTGCCCTCAGACTGGTCAGCGTAACAGGCACTTACAGGTGCTGCCCTTTGGGTTTTGCACTTACATTTGTCTCATGTCTGGCCTGAGGACATCAAGCATAAAAGTTAGGACCAAGTAAAGGTGAGAGTTGCAACACTGGAGTACAAAGTCTTGTACTCCAGTAGAATTTAATTTGAGTTTCAAATTAAAGCTCGCTGGAGTGAAATGTGTGAGCAAGTCTCTCCACAGGCAGGTTCATAAGCAGCATGTGTGCTACAGGCAGGAATCGTCAGAGTGGACAATCTTCAGGAAATCTTCCTATATGGTGTAGAAAACTGGTGGGTCTTATATTTAAAATTACCACAGGAGTTAATATTAAAAGGGGAAGGTTAAGTGAAAAAAGCTATTGTGCATGTTTAATTAATGACAAATGCCAGAAAGGCTCGTCTTTTGCCAATAGTGTATGAATGTCTATGGCAGTTATTTCTCATTTTAAATACCTAATCTGATCTTATATTTCAGCTCAAAGAACTAAAAGAGAAAAGATTCTGTAATCTAATCATACCACAATCCAGGTGACATCTGTACTAGGCAGAATACTGTTGTTATTCTGCTGTCTCGTTGCTGTTGCTGAGAATGATGAAGTAGTGAAATTACATTTTCCCATTATTATTTCCAGACACTCTCTGGCAATGGTTTGTTGACTCTAATAAAGCTTCAGACAAAGCTGTCAGCAGAGGAAATGGCAGAAAGGGAGTAAGGAACAGCCACCACAGCAATACATGAATCTAAACTCTCAGTGATAGGTTGTGCATTTTCTGATAAAATTTAGTGTGTGTGTTTCAGAATAGAAAGCTGTAGCTGAATTCTAGAGGGATAAAAGTATTCTATCAAGTCACAGTGCTTAAGACTTTGACAAACATAAACATATTATGAAGGATTAAAGAGTTAGAAGCCTTACCTGCTATAGTGTTGAGAAACATCAAGTATTCAAAGTTAGATATCTCCCGTCTCTGCCAGCGCTGAGTCATGTTGGATGATTTATAAAGCTGTCGAGGAGTGGCCAGAGAAATTCTCCTAGGAAAGACATTTAAAGAATGATTTTTTTTAAGAGCCCCATTAAATGTTAAGATGTAGGGCAATGTTATTAGTGTGATTAATTTCAGATTCTCTCAGAGGCTTTTTTATTTTGTTTAATGAAGTCAAGGAGACACCATTACCCTTATTTGAGAAATGACTAAAATTAAGATCCGCATTTTATTTTACCAGTACTACATCATTGTAATAATTCAGAATAATATATTTTGTGCTTTATTTCATTCTGAATCTGGTTAAAAGACTGGAAGTAAAAGAAACTGCAGACCTCCTGGTGCCTGGTCTATCCAGCAGGAATAAAAGAGGAATACCATTTCCCTGTTTCAAAAGGATACATTGAGATAAGTTCATTAAAGTGAGTGAGTGATAGATTAAAGTGCCATATATTTCCAGCTCATGGGTTGAAGATATTTATTCCATGATTTGTGCACTTCCTCCATGGTCAGCAACCCATGATCCCTTCCTATATCCCAATAAGCTTCAAGGTTTCTATTTATAGTCTGGTTTCTGAAAGAAAGGTTTATTCTGTTATCTGCTCACATGTCTGTCTGTCTCTCTATAATAACTTCTGAATTGCAGTTCATTCAAATTTGGAAGAGGAGTAGAAGCTTCTAAGATACTCAGTTTCAACACATTTCCTAAAAATTGTACCAAAGAAGAGAAAAGCAGAAAATTTCAGCTTTTCTATATTTGATCTGACATCACAATAATCAAATATCATGCACCAAGTTCTAAATTACCCACAGTATATACTGTCCTGGCTGGTAAAATATAGGGGACTAGATTCAGTCTAAACTAATGTATTAAAGAAAAAAAAAAAATCTGTAATAAGCAGAAATATCCACACTTTCACTGCTCATTTCTAGAGAAAATAGTCCTTGCTCAAAAAAATAGACAAGGAAAATCTTTGGAAGGAGAAAAAGTTCAACTGAAACTTAAATCTTATAAGTGGACCAAAATAGAGAAAATGCTTATACCTGTCATAAAAAAAAAAGAGGATCCCAAATGTGTAACCTGTTTGTGAATCTAAAGAATGTATCTAGTATTTACATAGCTTGTCAAGAGTAAATAGGGACACCCAATGCTTCAGCTTTCAGCTGCACAGTAAACACACTAAGTGTACTGTTTCCAGATGCTGAATGCTCAGTATTTTCTGAAAAGAGTATCATATACAAGGTCTCAAATTGGGTACTGATTATAAAAATGTTGATCATCTACTTGTAAAGATATATGTACGAACTCCTACTCATGCACTAAACCCTGTTTCTGGAGAAAGGATGAGTATTGGTATGAAACTGGAGTGTACAGTTACCATAATTATACATCTGAATTGTCAATGTATAGGTTTTCCACGTCTGCCATACTTAGGCTTACAGACTGAGCATAAAAATATAGCCAGGCAAGTGTAGGCACACTTATATTTCCCAAAATAGCAGTACATAAGGTCTTGCCAGCTTGGTTAGCCTTATTTTACATTAGACTCCAGGATGATACACATTACTAGTACACGGGAGACATTACAAAAATTTGGCAAGTTGTTTGTCTTACGATTCTTCCGAAAAATTTATCTGAAGAATTATCTGAATGCAATCATATTTTATATTGCATTTTATAGGATAGCAATTACTTTTACAGTGAAACTCTCAAAGACATATTGTTTCCAATAAACTATGACTAATGTTACATACAAATTAATAAATACAGAAAATAAAAATCCTAAAGAGATCATTACATTTACAATGCATTTCTGTCACAGATTTTCTGCTCCTCCCATGCCAAAATAACATTTATGCATCAGTACAGCTTAGTAGCTGCTTTTAGACTTTACCCACAGTCTCCCAGGGAGTTTCAAAAATCTTTAAACTGTCAACTGTTGGACTTTGCATCTGAATGCCTGATTTCAGCGAACTCTACAGAAAATCAAAATATACTAAAAAAGTGACTTATTTACCCTATATCTAAGGTGTTGGAAAGATTCGCAGTTATTTTAGCAGAGACAGGAAAAAAATGTGCACAATAAATTGGTTCCACGCTTGCTTGTTTCAGTTAACACAGGAAGACCCACTGTTTAGTGTTTTGCTAAATCCACCCAACTTTGATTGAACCATTTCTCTCATTTGAGATGCCATTACCAATCTGAAGAAGCACAAATGAATGTACTTCCCTTACTTCTAAAGAGCTGTGAAATACCAACTCAAAATGGAATCATAGAATCATTTAGGTTGGAAGAGACCCCTGGGATCATCAAGTCCAACCATCAGCCCTACTCTACAAGTTCTCCCCTACACCATATCCCTCAACACCACATCTAATCTACTCTTTAACACAGTCAGGGATGGGGACTCCACCACCTCCCTGGGCAGCTGATTCCACTGACAGACCACTCTTTCTGTGAAAAACTTTTTCCTAATGTCCAGCCTAACCCTACCCTGCTGCAGCTTGCAGCCATTCCCTCTTGTTCTATCGTTAATTGCCCGTGAGAACAGACCAGCACCAATCTCTCTACAATGCCCTTTCAAGCAGTTGTAGAGAGTGATGAGGTCTCCCCTCAGCCTCCTCTTCCTCAGACTGAACAACCCCAACTCCCTCAATCGATCCTCATAAGACTTATTCTCCAGGCCTCTCACCAGTTTCGTTGCCCTTCTCTGTACTTGCTCCAGCACCTCGATATCTCTCTTGTGCTGACGTGCCCAGAACTGGACACAATACTCAAGGTGTGGCCTCACCAGTGCTGAGGACAGGGGGACAATCACCTCCCTACTTCTGCTGGTCACACGATTCTTTATGCAAGCCAGGATGCCATTGGCCTTCTTGGCTACCTGGGCACACCGCTGGCTCATGTTCAGCCGCCCATTGACCAGCACCTCCAGGTCCTTTCTGCCAGGCAGCTCTCCAGCCACACTTCCCCAAGCCGAAACTGCAGAAGACCTTCTGATGATCCAGTTTTTCAAGTTTTGTATGCTTTAAATATGTTTAGAAAACACTTCATGTCTTTTTGTTGAAGGAAGGGATGTTATATATCCCATACATGGAGCGTAATCCACTCCCTTTCACAATCACTTTTAATTTCGTTAGCTACGATACAATTTCATACAAAGAATCTTTCAGTATCTTGTCAGAAATGTAGCACCTGCTTGATGTTTTGTGTTGTGTCACTCCTATTCGAAAAAAAAAAAAGTCTTGGGAAAGTCACTGGCTTCTGACAAGAGACTCATCAATATCTGCCTTTAATCAAAGCCCTAAAAGGGGATTTATGCTTTGATGACATCAAATCTTAGTTCTTATATCTCCTTTTCCAAAACCCAACCTCTGCAACCAGCTATACTGAGATCTGGAAATCCGTCACCAAGCTACTGATGTGGAATAAGTGGCAGAGCTGAGCTTACTGAATATAGATACCATACCAGCCCAAATGTGCTTTCTTTCAACAAAAATGTCATCATTTGTATTTCTTAGCTTTAAAAACTTGAGCCATTGTTTTATTTAATGCATTAACAGCCCACAGAATTTCAGTGGATGGTGCTAGGCACATGTTTAGAGGTGCTACTATATCTTTTACCTATTCTTTGATCTCTGTATGCTTACAAAGCTGTCAGGCAGCTCACAGTTGGTTTCTAAGCTGTGATGTTACCCTCAATAAAAATGCATTAGTAAATTACAGCTGAGGTGTTAGAACCCTAAAAAGTGGTCTGCTAGTAGTCTTGTAAAAATGTGGCTATTACTTTACCTATGCAGAATCACATGGAGCTGTTGAAATAAGTCCAAAAAAAGGCACAGTACTGTATGCCCAGGTGTACCATGTCACAAGGTCATAAAGAAACTACAGTCAATGCAACATGTTTCAGGACCAGTGAAAATGCATTTATCAAAGACAGATAAATTTGATTACCAAATCAGACCAAATGCTTCCACTAATTTTAAGGATGTAATTACTTCTTTGTAACATTAAGCACAGGCTTGGGTGCTTTGTTGAATCAAAGCATTAGACAGGCCGTTGGGAAAGGCAGAAAAGAGGCAAACTGGAGACTTGTTCAGAACAGCTGATCTGTAAGTCTTAACCGATTCCAGTTTACCTGCTTCTAATCCTTTGTGCCATTAGAAGATCATAAATACTGCTTTTTCCTTCTATTTCATTCCATCTTTGTAAATCACAGGATTCCTCCATGAAAACAGAAATGCACTTATAGTCACTGTATTGCATTACAAGTAATTTACTCCTTCAGAAAGTATCCATCACAAACACAATTCTTTAAGATAAAGTGATTAACTTTAGATTAAATGTTTATCAGAGTAGTATTAGAGAGGAAATATTACTTAGAAAATTAAAACTAAATAACTTAATCAGAAAGATCTGCTTTGGTTAAAATATTTTTAAGTACAGCTTAATCTGGAAAATCAGTTATAGAAACAGAATAATATTTTACTCAGCATAGCAGCTCCTTTTGGTTACTCAGCATAATTTCTCCTTATGTTAGTTATAAAATTAAGCATAATTTTAAAAATTAGCATTTCAGAGCAACATATTCATATGAAGGGAAACTATATTCTAACATCAACAAACTACTAAATAAAGAACTGTTAGTGCCAGATTTTCCCTCACTCACACCCTGGCAATCCTACTGAAGACAATAAGAGCATGTAGACAGAAAAAATAGGAAAAAAACCCACATGATTACAGGGTCTTTATTATCCATAAATCAAACCATGATTACATAAAAACAAGAAAGAAAAACAACTTCACTACAATATGCCAGATTTTTTCTGAAGGCTAGCAAGCCCATTTTCGATTCAAATTGAACTTTAATCAAAAAGGTATGGAAATAACTGCATATAATAGTGAAGCTGAAACTTTTCTAAATAATTATATATCAACAAACTTTTTCAGACAATTATTCACTGAATAATGCACAAAGGATATGAATATCAAAAGTAAAAAATGTCACTGGAGATATGAAATTCTGATTGAGAAATTTGCATTTTGTTTGTTCTAGAACATGTGGCCATTTTTATTTCAGAAAATAATACTATTACTTTCTATTTAGAGACAGCAATTCCTTTAATTTGAGTATCTGGAAAAACAATGCAAATATTAACAAGATGCACCTTCCAAAGAAATGCCCCAACATCTCCTTGATCTCAGTGAAAACTTGAGAAATTTGGCAGTTTGCCCTAGAATTTCAGCGCATTCGGGAGATCAAGCCTTAGGCATCATGAGACTCTTGAGCTCATGACAGGGAATGATGTTCATCTGGGAACAAAATAGTTCTCCAATCCTACAAATGCTTTGACACTTCTGAGTATTTCCACATTATGCACTGAGATAAAACAAGGATGATATGAAGTTTTAGTTTGTAGGAAATGACTTAAAGAAAGAGAAAGACACATCCCAGACATTACACTGATGATCAAGTCATTGGCTTTTGGCCAGCTCAGGCCAAATGGGGATCTGAACGCAAAGCACCACATTTTGTCAATTTCCTGCCCTTTCTGCACTTCCTTATATTTATTTTCCTTTTATTTTGAGCAGAAATTAATCCTGAATCTAAACATTTTTCACCAAACTTATGCTGATTGGCCCTCAAAAACAATTTTAGATTTGGACACTTCTAAACAGAAAAAATTGGAGGCAGGAAATTTCCCCCCCCAACTCAGTGAAGTCCACATGAAGATTATTTTCCCATCACTGAAATACAAATACTTTTACAGTATAGGACCTGACCATTCCTAGCCTTATTTCTGATCATAGGCTGATGTGATATTCATGTTGATGAGATAACAAAAATTGTACATGTCCATAGTATAGGACAATCTCTAAAACGGAACCTTAATTGGTCTTTTCCAGAATATATATCCCCCTTAATTTTTAGAAACAGAAGAAGAATATTGCATTATACTTATGAATGGAAGAAATTTGGAAATTGCAAAATAGGCACTATAACGATAAACAATGAACTATAACCCATGCTTATTCATACAAAAGGCAAGTGAGAATATATGTATAAAAAATTAATTTGCATTCAGCAAACACAAAACCCAGTCAAGTTTTGTTCTGTGTCCTACAATCACAAGGACTAGCACTTGTCTATATATTTATAAAACCTGAATTAAAATCAGACTTTGAAGAGATAAAGGCCTGGAGAATAAGGCTTATGAGGATCGACTGAGAGAGTTGGGGTTGTTTAGTTTGAGGAAGAGGAGGCTGAGGGGAGACCTCATCACTCCCTGCTTGAAAGGGCATTGTGGGGAGGTTGGTGCTGGTCTCTTCTCATGGGCAATTAGCGACAGAACATGAGGGAATGGCTGCAAGCTGCAGCAGGGTAGGGTTAGGCTGGACATTAGGAAAAAGTTTTTCACAGAAAGAGTGGTCTGTCAGTGGAATCAGCTGCCCAGGGAGGTGGTGGAGTCCCCATCCCTGACTGTGTTAAAGAGTAGATTAGATGTGGTGTTGAGGGATATGGTGTAGGGGAGAACTTGTAGAGTAGGGCTGATGGTTGGACTTGATGATCCCAGGGGTCTCTTCCAACCTAAATGATTCTATGATTCTACAGTAAAAGGTTTTTTTTCTGGTCTTTCATTGGAAGGTACTCATAATAACAGGCCATGTAGTAGAGCAAAACTAATCTTATGAAAGATAAAATCTAAACTTTCATGACAGGAATAAGGTTTTACTAGAGACATGTTCAAAAATATCATTTGTATAATATAACAAACAAAAAATATATACAAACTACTTTAATCAAGTTACCTGGCTTGTGGCAAACCATAGCTGGTTCCTACTCCAACACGTGGTAAGCTGTACACAACTTTTTTCACTGTTGCTTGGTCAGGAAAATTAAACATTACAGAAGCTAAATGAAGAAGGGAAAAAATGGATTAGTAAGCCATCTGCAGAAATACATTTCTGCACACACGTATATTTTTAAAATGCTCTTTAGTTTTTATTTGGGAACAAAAGTCAGTTCCACTCATCCTCCTGGGGGCCAAAGTTAGAAGATAAATTCCTGGCCTACCTCATACCTACCTAACATTAGCTAGTTAATGTTTTGGCACTAACTCATCCATTTTGCAGAAGACCTGAGTGAAGTACAGTTCAGGGAACAGCAGATTACCATTAACCCATATAACCTCTTATCAGGCTGGGAAGCTGTTCAGTAGTTGGCACGTCATTTGGTCTTTTAACTGGTCCATTACAACACAGGGGACCAGAAATTGTTTCATTCCCTCTCTAGTGGAAACAAAAATTTATATTAGAGCTCATCAGAGCAAAAGACTACTGAGACACCTCACCAGCCCTTCAACTCTGGTTCAGAATAGCACACAGAAAATGGAGTGGATCCATTTATTGACCTCGTCCTTTTTAGTTTAACTCAGTTCATAATTAGAAAAAGGAAATATATTTTTAGGTATTTCACTAAAATATTTACAGAAAATGGAAGAGCGGGGTGACATCATAGAAAAAGCAAATTTCCAATAAAATATTTGAAGAATTTAGCAACTGCAATAATGTGATTTTATAAATAAATCTCACTCCTGCACAGAAAGCAGTGAAATTGACTTATGTGATTGACATTAATACAAAATGCAATAAATACTTGCAAGAGTAAGCATTATTGAACACAGACATGAGCACTTTATCAAAAGAAGCACAGAGTTTAAATTCTAAGACTAACAGATAACACACAAAATAACTACTAGCCTATTTTTATACAAAAATAAACAAAGACATACTTCTGTTTGCCATGAACACTTCCAGAGCTGTGTTCTGGAGAAGATACCGTCTTGAAAAAACAGCCCGAATTTCACTGAACATCCATTTTCCATGAAGGCCTTCTGTATAGGCAAGGACCTTTAAAGAAAGTCAGTGACAGTTATTAGCAGGAGTTTTTCATTAAAATATTGCATAAGAACATAGTAATTTTTACCCATCTTTAAGACTTAAAATCCATCAGTTAAAACATGAACATAAATGTTTTTTAAAAATGCAATGAAGTCTAGTTGTCTAGAATATAAGTATGTACCAAATCCTGATACAACCAAAGATCTATTTCTCATGAGTCACATCAACATATTTTCCTCAAAAGCCCCCAGACTCTACAAGCAAGCACAGGGTAATCACAGAATCACAGAATATCAGGGATTGGAAGGGACCTTGAAAGATCATCTAGTCCAATCCCCCTGCCGGCGCAGGATGCTTAGCTGTATTTTCAACAGTGTCCGCAACACAGTTGTCAGTTACGTATCAGAAAACAGATTTACTTCTAAGGCTATCTTGTGCAAAGTACAACCAAAATAATATAACCTGCTATTCACTACCCTTTAGGGGTTCACTTGAGGGGTTTAGCAGAAGGTCATAAAATAGAGCTCCCTCCATTCCATTAATAAATACAGAGATTAATTAAAACAGTATATTGACACAATATTTTTTCTAAAATACACCAAGCCATGAACAAAATTTAACAATTAGTATTTTTGCATTTTAAAATTAATATGAAAATATTTTAAAACAAAATCATTAAAAGTTAGCATTGCTTTTCAATTTGTCGGTTTCTTAGTTGAAGGTGTTGGTCTAAGACTAGATATTAATACCCAAAAAATATTTTTCACTCTTCTTTCACTGTTCAGAAAAACAGACAAAAAAGGACACAATTTAATTAGGTTTCAGCTTTATTAACTTATCTCATTTGTGAATTATCATTTCAGCAGTAACAAGCATTGAAAAATAACCCTTTTCCAATCCTTTTCATCAACTGGAAGTCTGTCTTCAGTCCACCACCTCTTCTCAGGTGGGCTCTGCCCATGGCTGATACTCTGACAAGATCATCTACAAGGAGTTTGGGATGAGGACCATCTCCTCACTACACCCAGCTGCATTTCCCAGACTCTGTGAGCTGTGTCTTCTCCTAGGCTGCAGTTACCAAGAGAGTTGCAGTCATAGAGAAACAAACACAATGCACACCTTCACTAAGGGGAAATCCAAAAAGAAGGCTTCAGACTGGAAAGATTTAATTTCTCTGT
>VZTM01023439.1:0-13406 GCA_013400555.1 Jacana jacana | reverse complement strand
ATAGTCCATTGATGATCTTTAGTTAGAGAATTATTGCGAAAGCTCTTGTAGAACAAATGATTATGACTTCTCTGTGTCATTGTTGCAAAATATACTCTTTAAGTTTGCAAAGTTACATTTTGAGCACAAGCTGTACACATTCTAATGCTTATAACCCTGCATTTGGCTCTATTAAATTGTTCATTCAGAAGACCCCACCTTACTGAGCAGAGAAGAAGACTTGTCTCTGAGTGGTTTCTATAACAATTTATTCATTTTTCATTCTTTTAATAAATTTTGCCAACATATTTATTCTTGATGGGTATGGAACTGCCTACATTAAATCCCTGAGATACCAGTCTCTTATATATGTTCAGTTATCAATTTAGTTTGCAATTTAAAAATATTTAGTGTGAAATATATATTATTAATTAACTTTTTTTACCATATGTAGAAATGTGTTTATATACAATGCCTATATTGTTTTCCCAATATAATTTATATCAATGAAATTTGATTATTTTTTTAATAAAAGCCAGAAAATTATTCTTATGGCCTATTTTATAATGCATCATTTTACTTTTGTTTCATTTCCTTGTCACTGTTTACTCTTTCCTGATTTTGCCCCATATCTACTTTTTTCATGGATAGCACTGATAAAGATAGCCAGTCCATCCACATCTGAATCTGCCTGTCTATCCTTTCTATTGCATTTAGTGTTCCATATTAGTTGAGTTACTTGTTCTTAATACCACACATCTTCCTATTTGCTGATAAAAATTCCTTGAAAATAAAGACTTTTGCCAGTTTTTTTTTCATGTGTCTGAGATGAAAGCAAGAACACTTATAATCAGGCCATAGCATTTTTAAACTTTGATCAGTTGACCTGAAAAGTAGTGCCTGTATTGTTACATTTGTTTATATAGAAAAGTTTGTGAAAATATATCAGAAAAGGTTGTGAAATGTATCAGTGATCTGCTGTCTTCAGTCTTCTAATCCCTTCTGGATGGGGAAGCATAAAGATTATCCCATTGTCTGTCTACCTCTCATGAAAATAACCTCTCATTGAGTGTTCTTTCTCAAGAAAATGAGCAAACAGATTTGGTAATGTATTTTGTACATACGGTCACATAGTTCAACCTTTTGCCTAGTCTTAGTTTTGGTCACATCATGATTTTTTTGCCTCCTTTGCACTTCCCATCATTAATTTTAGTGTAAAATAGGAATTGGATGCCCACTCAGTCAAAACAGAAAACACTAGATATTAATACATCATTATAATGCGTCTATGACTTTAACTATATATCTATGCTTTAATTAGCATCATCCTCATCCTGAAATGTGTTATGAACCCAAATTTTCATACCTCATTCATTTGACAAAGATGACAATGACATATCACAAGATTATATTTATAATATGAACATGCAATTTAATAAATTAGGTGTTGTGTCCTTGCATGTACTTTACATTTTCATGCTGAATTGACAAGTCCACTAAAAGCAGCTGTGATTCCTTGGAAGAAAAGTAATATAATGGGTATTTTTACCTATTTGTTTGGAATAAAGTCTGATTGCTTTGTTCTATTGCTTTTACAAAGTCAGCATTAGGTACAGGATGGAACTCAAGGCTCTCAATGTAACGACTCCGGAAGTTTGCAGCCTGAAAAGTCCCTGATATCTGAACTTTCACTGTTCAATTAAAATAGATATAGATTGGGAAAATATTTTATAAAATCCTTTACTTCAGAATCTCTAGAGATAAAGAAGAGCTGGCATTGTTCAGCCAGGAGAAGTGGAGGCTCCAAGGAGATCTTATAGAGGCCTTCAAGTATCTGAAGATTTTTTCAGAGTACATCAATCATGAATTTAATTTAGTACCAGCTAAATGCAGAACACCGCTTGGAATAAGGGAAAAGAGGGAAATACAGAAAAATTATGTAGAGTATCTTTAACAAAATTCTTATTGAATTCTTCTTTTGTACTTCTTGTCATATCTTTGTTTCTATCCTGCAGGCAAGACCTAAGAAAAAAGGGGATGGGAAAACATTTTACACTGTAAGTTATAAGTTTCTTTCTTGACTTAATGAAAAAAGTGTTAAACCCCATAATTTACAAGCAAAGGCTCAGCAACATCATACTTTAGTGCTTTGTTCTGAAGTGCTGAGGCATTGCTGACCAGATTGTCTTGGGTTGTAGCTAAGACTTGCTGGATCAAGTAGGAATTTTAGTTTTAATTCATCCGTTGTTGGTATTCACTTCTTGCTTCCCATCATGATAATGCCAGTCCCCAGGGGGAACACGCAAAGGTGATGTTAAGTTCACAGAGAGCGTTGTCAAGATGTGTAGTGAAGAAATGTCAGTGAGGCTTAAGTAGTAAATTAATCGTTTAATCCAACAGCTCCTGTCCTCATTAGAGAGAAAACTAGCTTTGCTTTTTACATCTTGAGGTTAAAAAGAGAAATAGTTCCATGGTTGCTGAAACTTTCTAAAGGAAACTTGCTAATAAGTTGGGGGGGGGGTTGATCAAGCTTATGTGTTGTGCATATCAAATTGAAAAGCTGAGTTCTGTGTTGAAATTTTTGTGCATGGAAAGACACTAATTCTCATAATTTCCTTTTATCGTTCACCTTTAGCCTTGAAACATTATGTTTCAACTCAGGCAATCTAGCTCACCTCTTTGCTGGCAAACCACACCTAGTGAAAGAAGATGTAGTGCAAAAGTGAACCCCGAGTGCAGGCATCCACAAAAACTGATGAAGCTCAACAGAAATGCATGGAGAAAAGGGGAGATGAAAAGCAAAAGAATCATTCAGGAATGAATTAATAAGGAAAAGAAGGGGGTGAGGGAGTGACTTCAGTTAAAGAGAAATGAAGGAATATTTAAAAAGGGAAAGAAGTAAAAGAGCCTCCCTATTGAGGAAGTGACAAAAAGGTAACCAAAAAACATATTCTGTATACCTTAAATTTAATGCCAAATATAAACGTAATGTTACCTATAATATTTTATTAGAGACAATGGAAAAAATAATTATAAAAACAATAATATACCTGTATGTTTTGCTTTAAATCAAATTAATTAAGAATACTGAGTCAGAGAGAAATGCACAGCAAGATTTATTGCATTGTGTAGAATGCTGACAAATATAGCTATTCTAGTTCTGGTACATAAGCACAAATTCTTTTCTAAACATGTTTAAATAAATGCAAAATTGGTTTGTTTTTGTATACTTAGCTTTTTTCTAACATGTTGCACTCTAAATTTTACTCTGCTCAAAACCTTAATATCTAAATTGTGTCTTTTGGTTTGTAATTCAAATCTCATTCTTAACTCTTTATTTCCATAAGTGTTTTGGTTACAGCCCATTGTAGGCAGGGCTCACACTATTAAGCTCTAGACATGTACCTCAGCTTTGGATCTGTTACGGGCTAGAAGAACACAGGACTAGTCTGACCATGGTTTGCTGTAGAAATTTTCATTTCCTATGCTACTCTAATTTCCCAATTGCGATTGTCTGGGGTTTTTTCAGCACAGGCAGATTTGGAGTGGCTTTTTTTTTTTTTTTTTTTTTTCGTAATCTCCACCTTCTATTTTTTTTTTTTTTTTTACAGTAATCTCCACATACTATTTTTGTAGAACAGTTTACAATAAATGTCTTTAGGAATGGAAATATACTTTTTCATGGACTTATAAAATCTAAGTTTTAATCTCAATTGTAAACATAAATTCCATTATATTTTAGATCTCAGGTCCATTGCCTTCATTTGTAACTGAAATAATCTGCAATCCCTTCCATTAAAGTATACAGTGAAAAAAATCTTACTATAAAGTTTGGTTTAAGTGACTATTATGGTTTGAGGAAACCACAACAATATATTGTTGTTTAGACAATTATTTTGTCATCTAATGACCCCTTGCCACCTCAGAAGAGAAGTCGGGGAAAAAAAAAAAGGAAACCCAAAGGTTGAAATATAAATAGCTTTAATAGCATAAGACTAAATAATTAACGCTGATAATACTAAAGAACCAGTATTGATCCTGATCCCGATATAAAGTATACAAGGATTATACTCAGCCAGTTCTATCAGTAGAAGGCTGTGCACTCCCAGCAGTGGACAGCAAATGTTGGACAAAGGAAACCCTCAGGGGTCTGGCACAGGGTAAAGAAATTCTCAGGATTGCAGCCCTTATAGAAAAGGAAAAACTCCTCAGCAAACTTTCCAATATATATTGAATGTGACTTTCATGGTATGAAATAAACCAGTTAGCCAGCTTTGGTCAAAGTGCACAGTTCTCACACCTTTTCATTGCTGCACCTGACAAGGCTCAAAAACACTGACACCTTGAAACCCTCATGTCATAACTGGTTACAAAGTAAATATTTTCACAAATTCAGGCCGTAGAGACTTATAAAAATTCAATTTTCCCTAGCAGTCAAGAGACCTTACTGATGAGTAAAATCACTGAAAGACGAATTAGTTCTTTCTCTCAAACCAGGACAGTGACTGGCCTTGTATTTCATAAAAATTACCTGGAAACTAGCAGATGACTTTCAAAATCTTATGCATCTTAACAGGGATGTCAAGTTGTTTGCTTCCTGGCGCCCCCACAACAGGGTGTGACTGTGTGCCTGGCCACGGCAAAGAACACCATTGAGTATGGGCCTGAACTCCAGCCAGCTAGTTTATCAAAAATACAGAGCTGCGTTTTTCAGAGAAATACTGACAAAGGTAAATGTACTCTTTCAGTCTTTTGTTGGATTAAGTCTCAGACATTAATTTAGAGACTTCCATGACTATTTTCCTTTTACTGTGTGAGATACTATAGCACTGCTTTGAAAATAGGAAAGTTTTCTTTTTTAAAATAAATTTTTTAGTCAACTCTTGTAGCTAGTTTTCTTAGATATTAGCTTTTGATTCTCTTTTCCCTGTTATTTATTTTTTTTTATTCTTGTTCTATTTTGACCCCTGAAATTAACTTATGAGATCTCAGTTTTCCATTAACTACAATAACTATTTACTACATTTGAGAAATCTCTCCTACACAAAAATATTATGGTATTGCATTTTTATTGATGGAGAAAATAAAATAAACCAGGTGGCTGGTTTGTTTGTTGGTTTGTTTGTTTTCCCTTTTAGTGCTCTCCACCCTTAAGATTTCTAATGACCTAATCAGGTGATCAAGACATTAGATAACAAATGATCTGGTATGAATGAGGACTGACATCAGTTATTGCGGCATGATAATCTAGCATATTCAAATATTCCTTCAGAGTAATGGGAAAATTATATAGAAAAATTTATTTTCTCAGTATTTGAGAGCAGTTTAACCCAGTGGGTCTTGTTGTGGGTTTTTTGGTGGTAGTTTTTGGGGGTTGGTTTGTTTGTTTGTTTGTTTGTTTGTTTGTTTGTTTGTTTGTTTGTTTGTTTGTTTGTTTGTTTGTTTTTTCAGACTACATTATTACAAGAAACATAACTAGAAAAATATGTAATTCTGGGTGTGACTTCCATTAAAACATTGCCAACAGTCGGATAAAAGAGAAAAATATTTATATTGAAGAGGTTAATGCATAATTAGCATAATTATCAAAATACTTTCTTTTAAAACACTAGATGAGTCAATGAAAATTCTCTAGCTTAAGCTGCAATAACACGGAGATAATATTCACTTAACTTCAACAGTTGTATTTTTTGTGTATCTGATCAAAATATTTAATAAGCTTTGCTGCTGGTAATATCTATATATTATAGACTGTTTTCTGTATGTGGAGATTTAGAGAATTGATTTCTTTTTCAAGAGTTTTAGTATAATTTTTCTGTCCTGGAAATTTCTCAGTGTCTTAATTAAACTTTAATTTCAGGTATGAATTTACTTAAAATTTTGATAATGGAGAAAAACAAAAAGGCGTCTTATATAAAAAAAAAACAACAACCCTCTGAGAGAAAAATCTTCCTTATATGAAATGTTACTAATGAGAAGTTAGTTAGAATCATACTTACGGTGAATAAAATATGAACAATTTTACTAGGGTTTTTTGGAAGTTTGTTAAAATGTATATTTTTATATATTTTAACAGACAGCACACATCTTCAATACTTTGCACCAATGTAAGGGAAAGCTAATACATACTTGATATTTTATATACATACTAACGTACAAAATTGCATTCTAATATCCTTTTAATTTTCATCATGCAATCTGTTGCTTAGCTACAGCTTCCAAATATTAAAATACATGCTGCACTATATTTTTATGTCAAATGTTTATATTCGACAAAATAAAAAGTAGTACATTAGTCATTGGCAAAAGAAATTTAACAGAGAAACTTTCATCATTAAGAGTCATCAGAAACAGGAACTTATCTGTAAAACAACAGAATTTTTTTCTTTTAGTTTTTAAATTTTCTTGAAAAAAATTAAAGTACATTCAGCAGTCTGAAGATTTCTAAGAAAATTAGGATTGTCTTTTGCCCTGAGATTCCCAGAATATATTGAATGGTTGTTCAGTATTCACTGATATAGGGACAAATACTGAACATAACTCTGGTCACAGATTTTGGCAAAAAGACTGCTCTTTATTTCCCCAGTACATTCATCAGTAGAATATTTTGCAAGAGTAAGTTTTAATTACCTCAGTGCTTTCAACAAAAATCTGGTGCTCAGAGGGTTCTTTTTTTCTTTTCAGTTTATGTTTCTGTATAGAGTTGAAAATTTGCAGTTAACGACCATTTATTCCTTAAAAAAATATGCCCATAAAAATACCTCTGTCGTTTTTGCTTTGCTGTGTATTTCAAGTGTATGTGGGGAATTCACTTGCATTTTCTTTATATATGCAGAATCCTAATTATTTGTTGTTCCATCATTGCTTCATTATTCAATGAGTTTGTGAATAAGAGAAAAGATAAGATAAGAGAATGTATGACAAAAGAGGGTCCATTTTTAACACTTGTAAAAAGATGATGTATAAACATGAAAAAATAAACTCCAATGTTGATTGATGTTGATGTTGATTGCATGGGAAACACGTCTCTAGTAGAAAGTCTTGTCCAGAGAAGACACTGAACTAAAGTAATGCATCAACACCTCTGATCTTAAGAACAGTGTCTGCACTTGTTAATACAAGCAAAAAGAATTAAGTATAATAGCTGCTGATAGTCTTTTCAATTCCTGACTTTTAGACAAAATAAGAATAATTTATTTCTTTTTATATGTTCAAACTCAGATTATTGCTTAAAAGTTAAACAAATTTTAAACAGTTGTTTCCTTAGACAAGTTTATGGCTGAGGTGCGCATTTGCTTGGGAAAACAAAGAAATTTTTTAATCTGCAGATAAATGTAATGGATCATGTTCTACCACTAGTCATCAATTGGCTTTGCAGGAATGCAGCCGTACTGCATTTCCTATTCATGTGCTCTAAGCATTGTTCTAACTCTGTGTGTTTATTTGGCTTAGCATTTAAGGTGATGTCAATTTTTAGCATTTCTGAATGATTTATCAATCCCTTCAATATTACATTTGTATCTTAACATTTAAGAACTTTGCCACTTTTCCTTTGTTTGGACTACTGTGTTTATCTCAATTACTTTATGCAATCTCATGCTTTTATTTTGATTTATTTTGACTATCCATCTTCATAAATTCTCATCACTCTTTAGTATCTCTCACCCATGTTCTAACCATAATTACATTACCTTTTCTGCTTTATACAGGCATTAATAGATATTTTAGAGAATTGTATCTAAGTATTGATGACACACTATAATGAGTACTTTCTCTGAAAGAGAAGAATATACTTTTTTAAGATGTTCTGTTGATGCTTTGAATGGAAAAATTAAATAAAGATTCTAGACGTTAAGACACAGTAAGTGAAAACTATTAGGTTAAGTTCCTTTATGGACAATACACACCTCTCAGTGTAATCCCTGTTTCCATTTTGTAACTTCAACTGAGCTGTTTAGGGTTCTCTTCTGAGTTTCTAGAAGCTAGACATTTTCTGTGGGAAGCTAAGTTAAAGGAAGTTACTGATCTCTTCAGAAACATGCAGGAATGGAGTAAGTACTAGATGCTTCCAAACCAAAAATATTTTCTTGTCCTGTTTCTTCTTTTCACTCTTTCTCATCTCTTTTCTTTTCTAGCATTCCTAGTGTCTAGTTGTGCAGTATTTGTTCTTTTTTTCCACTTTTATCTGCTCTTCTGTCTCTACCTCATTCCTGTCATACATATCTTTTTACCTCTTTATGGTCTTAGCTCTCCTTCTCTAATGTCTTCAGAAGTATTGGCAATCTGATTCACTGGGCTGATTTGGAAATGTACAGAACGTGTGTCTTGGGGAAGAGTTGAAAAAAAACCCCAAACATCACCCTTAGATACAAGCTTTTTAACTTTTTCAAATAATATATTTATATGTTTATGTGCAATAAGACTGTAGTCAATGAGTTTTGTTTTCTTAGTTTCTTAATGATCTAAGTTTATTCAAGTACTATTTAGATATCTTCTCTATCTAGAGAAAAACACGTGAGTTTTTGTCTTGAAAATGTAGGTGTGTGCTTTTCTCTTGAGAAAGTGACACAAATATGGATTACAAAAATGCTAATTGCTTCAGTATAATTGAAACTACGGATTGTAACCAGGCATTTTCAAAGACCTTGTTTCCTCAGAAGAAAATAAAAGAACATTCTGACAGTGATTGTTTTAAAATGATACAGGCTTCTTGTGAGAGTGACCGATATGCCTTTAGTATTGAAATTACCTCAGGTTATGCTTTATCTCATAACACTTTCATACCAAATGCAAATTTTCATAACTGATGTCAAGTCATAATATAAAATAATTCCACTGCTTTAAAAATACATTTTAAACCCTTTAAAATATTTTAAAAATACAGGGAAATTTATTTGAAAGCTGTTCATTCATAGAAAACAATACTTACAGCGGCTGATCTTATTCTTTTTGAAAGTTGGTTATATAACTACCTTTTCTTTTGTTTTAGTAGAAGTAGATAGGGATGTTATGGATCCCTATGGACAAGCATGGAGAATAGCAGGGGAACTGGAATGGTAATTGATACACATTATTGCTAAATTACAAAATATTGTGCAGGACGTAGGTAAACTCACTTAATATACAGCTCCTTCTCCAAGATCCAGTACTGAAGGTCCAAGCTGAACAGAAGCTTTGTGCCATGTGGGAATGAATTTCATTTTCTAGCATTCTGTGGTGGGCTGACCTTCATCAGCTGCCAGACCCTACCCTGTTGCTCTCTCTCATTCTCCTCCTGCCCCCAACAGGACAGAGGAAAAAATAAGATTGAAAAGTTTGTGGGAAAATTATCATCACAGACAGAACAGACTTGACTAGGGAAAGATTAATCTAATTTTTTGCTGAAAAAAGTAGAGTTACATGTTGAGAAACAAAGACAACAGCTAAAACTCCCTCACACACAGATGCAAGCACACACATGACCCTTCTTCACAAACTCAGCTTCATTCATTCATTCTTGACTCCTCTACCTCCTCCCTCCAGGGAGTACAGGGGGCTGCAGTCAGTCCATAACAGCTCCTCTCTGCCGCTCCTTCTTCCTCATACTTTTCCCTCTCACTGATTGCAGTCCTTCATGACGTGAGACAGCATGGGTCCTTTCCACAGGCTGCTGGGACTATGTGTTTCACTATGGTCCTCCCCATGGGCTGCAGGGCCACATCCTACTTGATTGTGGTCTTCTCCACAGGCTGCAGGGAAATCTCTGCTCCTTCCTCTTTTTCTTCACTGACTTTGGTGCCTGCAAGGTTGTTTGTCATGCTTTTTCTTTCTTCATTCCTCTCAGCTGCTGCACGTTTTTTTTTTTACTTTTTATTAAATACACTTTCCAAGAGACCCTGCCTATAGCTAAGGAGCTCAGATATGTCCTGCAGTGGGCCTGTTTTGGAGCCAGCTGTAACTGGTTGTGTCTGACATGGGCATAACCCCTGGTCTCTTCTCACAGAAGCCATTGAATTTGTAATCATATTAAAGTTGAAGAACTCAGTGTCTTACTCTAACAAATCCTGACTTGTGGCCAACAGCTTTCAGAAGGAGGCCTTCCTAGTTTTTCTTCCTTTAAAGGAAACCATCCTACTGGAGAAGGATGCTGGTGTGTTCCAAAAGCACCCACTGTGTGAGTAATCTAAGTCAAGTTCTATTTTTCAGGCAAGTTAAGAACAGAATTTTCTTGTTTATCTGGCTTCTAACCTTGCTGCTATGGAGCAATATAGGTATTTTATTATGCTTCTAAATTCAGAGAAGAAATATATATATCTGCCGACTGATACACATTCAGAAGATACTCGTCTGTAAATAATTTGGAAAACATGATTGATCTATACCAATTTTTTCTCATCAATGAGCCTAAAAGCAAACGTAAAATCAATTTGCATGCCACTTTCTCCACTCCAGATACTAATTAAAAGAATCAAAATTAAAGTAAGGAATAAAAAAATATCCCTTTTACTTCTGTTCATTCTTCCCCTCACAAACCTCTTTGAATTTCAGTTGTACTCTGTATACAACAATAATATTGTAAATCTTTAATTGTGTTCTATTAAAACTTTCTTTTACAATGCAAGATGATGTCCATTTAGCCAAAATATACTGCTAAGAAACTCTTTTTCAGCAAAGAATAACATCATTGAGAATAACTTAACTTGTTTTATCACTGATTATTTTTTTATATTATCTGTGAAAACAGCAGTTGTTTCACATAACTGCTGTACAGAAGGGGGAGGGGAAGAAGCGTTTTCATTCCCAATTTGAGTGAGTGAGGTTCTCTTCAGCATATAAATAGAGGAATCAATTACCTCAGAATCTATATGAAGATAATTTTGTCTTTGTAGATAATGAACTGGTTTTAGTGATGAAACTGAAAATGAATCCATTACTAATAATGAGGCTGAGGATGCAATAGAATTATACACCACCTCTTCTGGCAAAGTTGCTACATAAATCATAGGGTAGAAAGTAAACAGAGAAAGTCAAGGACATTAAACCAACAGAAAATATACCCTTGTATAATGTAGCTGTAGAATGGATGGTGTTTGAAGTTTAAGTTCACATTACAAGCCTAAAATTTTGGGGAAAAAAAAAAAAAAAAGGCTATAGGATTTAATCTATACTGTAAATTACAGTTACTGAATTTAATATGTTAATAATTATATAAATTAGTAGTCTGTATTCATGGACATCTGTTACTCAAATTTCACCATGGCATGGGTCTATGGCAAAAAATTGTCTGTTCACAAATTGATGCTTAGTATTTTCAATAAAATAGGTTTGGAGTGCATGTGGTTATTTTGCTTTTTATCTGTGCTCATACACTGCTTGCTTAAGAACCAAAAAGAATTTGGTTCCTGGGCTTTATGATTTTCTTTCATACACCTTAGGGCCAGTCATACAGTACAAAGGTGACTAAAATGATGAGAGGTGCGACTTACAGACTCATCTATGTTAGGACCAGAGGCAGCAGTGGAATTATCTGTCTGCCTACATATTTAAAACTGTATATAATATTAAGGCCAATGGCTTGCAGTGTATATAATGCTACCTTTTTAAAAAGTATCCATTCTTTATTTCAAAATCTAAAGAAATGTACCAGTCTTCATTTCCCTTGATACTTCAATTGTTTGGCCACGTAAATGAAAAATTTGTCTTTTATCAAATTTTTGCAGTTTGCCTTTTCTCAGCCATCACTTAAGTCTATTAGCTTTACAGTCAGTATTTTCTCCTGTGATCATGGTAGTAAACTCTAGTTAAATGTTGGTTTAATTTTCTCACAGATACTCTTCATCTTATCTCACCGGCACTTTCATGACTTCTGAAGTAAGTTTAAAATCTTTTTTCTGTACACTCTCCAGACTTTCAGCAACTTCATAAACTATGGACAAGTATCACCATGACTTTATTCCTCCCATTTTCTGTAGTTTTAGGTTTTTTAGACAGCCATCTTAACCTCTTGCCTCTGAAAAACTTTCTGATGTACTAAGAAACGTAGGCAGCATTTATTATCAGTTGTGCCATTCTTTGTTTCCTCTTTATTCTTGCTGCTTCTAAATGTTTATCTCTTCTAGAAAGTGTTTGTTGCTAGCTAGAAATGAAAGACTAAAGTAACTTCAATTCTATGATTTACAAGGGAGACTGGCAGTTCAAAGAAAGAACAAAATACTCAGTTCTCTGATTATAATGCATAGGACTAGGGAAAAAAGAAAATATTCTCAGTGGTTATCATGCTATTGTATTTGTGTTACCTAAATCCTAAAAAAGAAATAAACAAAAGCCTCCAAATCTAACTGAAATACTATTGAACACTGAGGGTTATTGCTAATTATCTTTCTCATATACCTCTTATTAGATCCGCTTTTAAGTTTCCTCTAGGTTCATGCATCTCAAGTATTTCAATAAGAATTTTGTTTTTGAATAATTCTTTAACTTTGAAAAATACTGTAATTATGTTCAAAAAGGAACTTTTTGAGCAGTTGAGTCTGTGTGTACACATGCATACGCACACACTGTCATACACTTTAGCTGAAGACATATTTAAAGCAAATAACTTATACGATGTCTTAGCAATTATATATTGCTAGACAACAGACAGTTGACAGGCAGAAGGTAATTGTCCATGTTACAGATAATTAAGAGGTATTAAAAGTACTTATCAGCATATCTGAGGAAATCTGTCAGTAATAAGTGCAAGGAAACTTGCTTGTATTACCCAGGAAACTTGTGTTAATGTTATTTATGACAGCTAGGGTCAGTGTTCCCTTCCTCTATATATCTACAATATATATGTTTGCTATTGCATGTATATCATCTTGGGTTGTTTTGTGTGTGTGTGTGTTTGTGTGTGTGTGTGAGGGGATTGACTGGGGCTTATTTGTTTTTTTTATTTGTTTTATTATTTTTTCTTTAGAACAATTAAGTATTTACTAACTCAAGATGGGATAATCAGTGCACTGTGGTGAGTGCTGACCCGAACTGAGAAATTTCTCCAGTGTCTGGTGGGAATATATGTTGAAGTGCACAGCAAAATTCATTCTGCTCCTTCCTCCTTTCTCAAATGTTGCTAGTAGGTGGGGGATTTTTTGTTCTCTTCTTAGGGCATTGGCAAGGTCCTGGACTGCTTCTTTTTTCTCCCTGTGACACAGTGATGGTTTGGTCTTTCATCTGGGTTAGGTTTATTTTATTAAGTCTTGGTGGGTGGGATGTATTTTTTGACTTGTGGAGTGTGTGCTATTACACCTTGAATTTATGAATATCTAAATTAAGAATACAACTTCAGATTATATGAAAAAGATGGGCATGATCTTTTGCATGTTTTTTTCTGTTACACACTTTGAGATCAGTGAGGCTACTACAAAGCTAGGCAGAGTTGTAAGGATCAGAATTCTTTTTTTTTTTTT
>VZTM01023438.1:15995-26741 GCA_013400555.1 Jacana jacana | reverse complement strand
AAAGAAAAGAAAAGAAAAGAAAAGAAAAGAAAAGAAAAGAAAAGAAAAGAGAAAAGGGGAAAAGAAAAGAAAAGGGGGCGAGAAAAGAAAAGAAAGGAAAAGAAAAGAAAAGAAAAGAAAAGAAAAGAAAGGAAAAGAAAAGAAAAGAAAAGAAAGGAAAAGAAAAGAAAAGAAAAGAAAGGAAAAGAAAAGAAAAGAAAATGAGAAAAGAAAAGGGGAAGAGAAAAAAGAAAAGTGAAAAGAAAAGGGGAAGAGAAGAAAATAAAAAAAAGAAAAGAGAAAAGAAAAGGGGATGGGAAAAGAAAAGAAAAGAAAAGAAGAAAAGAAAAGAAATGAAAAGAAAAGAAAAGAAAAGAAAAGAAAAGAAAAGAAAAGAGAAAAGAGAAAAGAGAAAAGAGAAAAGAGAAAAGAGTCCGTCATGTAACTCGTAGATTTCTAAATTATTTCATTTCAGGACGAGGGTTTTGAGGTTACAGTAGACATGGCAATAAAAACTTCTAAGCTAGGCAAAGCTTTTGGAGAGTAACACTATGTTAGAATGCTCTAGAAGTATAACAGAAATGTAAACCATACAATTATAAAATGCAGATTTTATAAAGCACTGCTCATCCCATCTCAAAAGGCAATTTCAGACTTATCAGAGGTGACCTAGACAGGAAAAACAAGAATGACCACACACATGGAAATATCTTTTCTGTAAAAACGCAGATGGAGTTTGTTTACAAAAGGATTAATAGAAATAAATAGTTTAATTACAGGTATTTAAAAAGTAAGACAGGAATTTCTCTCTGTCTCATAGGAGGCTAACAAGGTAATGGTCAATGAAATTATGTCAGCTGCAATACATAGCATCTCATTTCATATAATTAGGAGTAGCACTAATAGAAATCAGCATTTATATTGTAGTAACAGCAGTAAGCTCCAGTGAAGCACAGATACTGTACTGTATCTGTACAAATAAGTACAAGCGATATTAAACACTAGGCTAGCTGAGAGGCATACGGCATCCCGGTGCTTCATGCCACAAGGTACTGAGACCCTTGGGTGAAGCTGCTTCTGCTGTGGACTGCTGCCCAGGCTGGGCCAGTGTAGGTATGAGCGTGTACCAAAGAAGGGGCAGGTCGGGCAGCGCTTTGCTCGGGGTTGACAGCAATGATTATTATTTAGCCTACAGATAAGAATCAGTAAAGCCGATGCAAATTGTTATCTTCCTGCAAATTCAATGGCAAAGCAGCAGTTCAAAAGATTGCTACCCAAGCAAAGAATAGCATAGACTTTCCCAAAACAAATAAAAATGGACCAGTTAAGGGAAAAAAGGGATATTTTCTCCGTATCCGATGAATTTCCTTGAATAATAATGAACATGCTGTTTTCATTTTTAAGGTGACAGGAGGGGATGAAGGCCAAGCATAACAAAGAAGTGAATGGCAGAAGTGGAAAAAGCCTTCCATAATTTTGGCTTCTAAAATGCTCTGAAAGAGCTCCATGTATCTTAGCTCACGCCCAGCTTTTCAGTTTGTCTCCTGAACTCAGATGACAGAATTGATGTGCAGTAGCTATAAACCTGAAAAGGGTTTCTAGTAATGACCCACAAATGAATACGTCTGGTTCAAGTGTAAAAGCTGCTTGTGGCAAAGCAGTATGCTTGAGAGCTCAGTATAGAAGCCAGGATGCTTTTCTAGCAGCAGGCCATTCTATAGCAGGACTGGTTGATGGAAAAGCTTTTTAGCTGAGGTATTTCATATGTAAGTTTTGCAAATACTGTCATGTAATGAGGTAAGAAAGGTGTGTGGTGGGTTTATGTCCAAGTGGAAATGCTGCTGACTCATGACCATTAGTAAGAACAAATATGGAAGTACGTCATCAGAGAAGTATTTATGTATTATTTTATGTTCAAATAACTCTAAACTTATTTGAAAGTAATTTACTTCTCTATCACTTCCTGTTAGAAGAAAATAAGGTTTCAAATGTCACCACAGTTGACTTAGTTAACTGACTTACTCATTAGGTGGAATGCAGCAGCATTCAGCTTTGCTAAGAAGTGGGAATTGGCTGTCTATCTACCATTGCTTAAATTGGGAAAACAATTGGTCCAGTTTGGCTCCTGAAACAAGTTTAGGGCTGTACTATATTGCCAGTGAGACTAGAATATGATAAGGTGGAGGAAACTGTTCCACTTCTTTATTAGCCGGCACTTTTACACAGAAGCGCAAACATACACGCAGTGGAGGAACCCTAATATTAGTAAACAATTTTCCATTCCCCTTGCATTTAGGTTGCATAAAGAGAGTGAAACTGAAATCCAATTCATTTAAAGTCCAATTGTTACTTAAGTGATGAAAATACTAAATCATGAGAATGTCTTACCAGTTCATTCACTCAGTCCTTTCTAAATAATTACTGGAAATGCTTCCCAAATAAACATAGCTACGCTGAGCTACTCACTCATTGCATAACCAGCCTTCTCCTCTGGGATGAATTTGCATATATCCTACAGGAAGCCATGTAAAATAGTAGCTTCCTCCTATTTTGATTTGAATGTGATTGAGCATTTGCGTCAATCAAAGTAGCATGTGAAATTATTGTTAACCTCAGGAAAGCGTCAGCTTCTCAAAGTTGTTTGTAATTCACAGACATTTGTCTGGAAAATACTAACTTCATCTCCTGTAAAATGTAATTTAGAATTTGAGTTTAACATATTAGTGTTTAATATGTCAGCTGACCAGTATGCTCAAATCTTAACCTTTTCTACTTTCTACTGGAAGTCTCAGGATAAATTTGAAGACTTGTTACTTGTGGTGACCAACCGCAATCTCTATTCCCTTTTCTAAATACTTGCCATGTGGTCAGATGTTGCCTGTGCAGCTCTTTACTTCTGCATAACTGTATTTTCTTGCTCTTTAATCTTTTTAATTCCATCCTGTGCTTGCAGGATGATTTTTCTCTGCAATTTATCAAGATTACTTTGAATTCTATGCCTGTCCTCCAACATGTACTTGGCCTCAGTTTAGTGCAAATTTGCTGAAGGGCATGGGTCTGAGCAATGTTTGGGTGTGATGCAAGTGGGAGAAACTGTAGGTGGACTTCCTGGCATCAATACCAGTTTAGCTAGCTAGAACTTCTGGTGCTAGAAGCACATGTTCAGTGAACATTCAGACACAGCCCTGATCTAGACTAGGGAGATGATGCCATGGATGTATCGTGTGGGTTAACAACTAATGCAATACATAGACTAGTTCAAGTGGGCTATAATCCCCAGTAACTGTGCACCCCTGCTGTCCATTTCCAGTTGCATTCAGTAGACCTTTCTGGGCTTCTGCCATGTCGAAAATTGAAGATGAGATCAGCCTGTTCATTTTTAGTGTATACATAAAGTTTGGCAGAGTTTAAATAGGAGGTAGTAGGTAAGTTGGAAACCTGTGTAGGCCAGATTTCATTCCATGCCCTTCTCAAGTGCATAACAAACCCTTTTTTCATTTACATGATACGTAGCTTCTTTTTAAAGAGCTTTTTAGCACCTGCTAGCTAGGTAGTTGTTTGCAATAAGCTGTAGGTCTTACTAGTTCTTTTACTAATAATTGTGATTTTGAATTAAGTATTGGTTTTGTACTTAGACTTATAGGTAATTATGAAGTCAAATTATAAGGGGCTTTTTCCCCAGTTGTGATTGTTAAGAGAAGGAGACTAAGGGATGAACTGTAAAAAATCAAAGGTTAGTCAGATGTTTTTCAAGTACATATTCTTGCTATTTGGACTATGCTGTTTAGGACTGTGTGGACTGCTTAAGCATGTGTGAGGAAGAGAACCCTGGCTCCACTGGAGCAGCACAATAGTTTTCACCCATGCCAGTGGATCCAGAATGTAATTCAATTCACAGCTTCAGTCTCTCTCTGCATTATCAACTGAGAGTCAGAAAGAGTTGCCCCAATGCCGAGTAGCTAAAGGCATCTCTCTCATGCAGGCCTATGCTATTCTCTTTCTTTCATGTTTCTTAAACATAATGCTACTTCACTTGAGGCTTTGCAGCAGTTAAATTCTGGAATTGTTGAAGACAGCAGGTTGTGTATCAAAATCTGTTGAGTGTCTGACCAGCATTGGCACAGTGGGCAGCAGGATGTACAGCTCAGTGTTCTCTGCTCTGAGTATTTGCCTAATACAGCACGCCAGAAATGGAACATGGGGGAATACTCACGTGGGGGCAAACAAGAAAGGAATCCACGTTAATTTTATTATGATCTCCTCATGTTTTCCTACTAAAAAACCATTGAACCTTACCCTGCAATCTAGCACTAATGGGAGGTTTTAGAAAGATTATTGGTTTTATACAAGGATTCAAATCCAACATGTCCCCAAGTATGTTGTTCACACAGCTAGTTTTCCTTGCTGCTGAACATGTCTACTGGTTTTCCTCTGCATTTATCTGTCTTGAGTAGCATGTATGGAGCCTATTATGGTTTTTTTTCCGATAGATGAGAAAGTCATCTACTCTCCCATTTCTGAATTCATAGACCATAATTCTTGGTTAGATTCCTCACATATTGACCTAACAATTGGAGTTTCTAGGGCCTTCCTATCATCACAAATTATTAGTATAATTTCTCTCAGTAAAGCCTTTGGTTTTCTGGAGATGTTTTTTTCAGCACATCTTCCCAGTAATGATCTCTCTGAAACCACAGCAAGGGGTAATAGCACCAGTAACTCCTACCAGGTATCCCCCATTTTGTACAGTAAGAATAACTTCTGCCTACACTTTGCTCTGAGAATGCGTGTCTGCTCTGGTCTACTACTGTTTCTTTCTTTTCAGAGTCACTGCTTTTCACAAAATAATTTTCAATCTTGGACATGATATTAGTTTTCTTTGTTTGTTTAATGAACTACTTTGTCTTTTCTGTATGAAAATATGGTCCAGACCATACTTACTAAGTGATCTTAGTTGGTCTATATTAATGGCCTGCCTTTCCCATTATTTATCAGTCTATAACTTTCTATTATTTGCATCTTTCTCCAGAATAATTTACTATTTCTGTTCAGATCATTCATTTTGGTTTGGATCCATTTAGTATGGACCATCCTGATGTATATTGCTGGGGTTTTTGCCAAAAATGCTAGCAAGTTGTGAGCCAAAGCTCTACAGTAATCTTATAGAATTTTCCTTTATCAAACTAATTCATAATCTCATGGGAAAATCGGAAGTTGGTGTTTTTTTCCTGACAAAACTAATTTTCTGTGTTGACTGGCGTTAATTGTACTATCATCCTTTAATTGTACGCTGATTGCTTCCTGTACCAGCCTTTCCATCAGTTTTCCTGACATTGATGTCAGGCAAAATGGTCTGCAATTTCCTTATTAAATAATGGAACAATGCTTGCTTCTCCTCTGTCTTCAGGAACTCAGGTGGAATTTCAAGACATGTTTTTCTTGTTTTGGTTCTTTTTAATTTTATCTTGCTGAAGTTTAGGGTTAATACCTGTCAAACAGGTAGCATTTTACTCCCTGATATTTTGGAATCTTTCTGCTTTGATAGATCACATGAGGAATATTTTAACAGCCCAGAACTGGTTAATCTTTAGTATAGTAACTGATGATAGTAACTGTTTGTTACTATCATTATGAAATCTTCACAATCAAGGGTATAACATTCACAAAAGTGTATGTGCAGTTAATTTCATTGTTTTCTATTTTACCGTAATGAATAAAACTGCTGTTTAGTCATTGCTTTGGAAACTCTGTGAGGCATCTGCTGTACACTGTCTCAGGTGCCCAGAAAATTTGTATCACAATACAGTCCTGCTACAAATAGATAAAAGTAATAAACTTGGCTAATGTCAAAGTTTTAAAGCATTTTATGATTCTAACATTATACTATCTCACTGACATTATTTACTTAGAGTAGTAGGAGATTTGATCTTTTCCAGACCCCAAAGTAATTAAACTGTTGAACATTTCCTATTGATCTATGTGGAGGATATTTTTGAAATATGAGGTGTTCCTTTGACCCAGCTTGCACTCAACTGAATAAATTAGTACACACTTTAGTAAAGCTGTGATCTGATTTACTCATGAGAGCAAACATCATTGGTATTCTATATGCATCACTGATACTCTAAAAATAAGTATGAATGAAAATCTTCACTATACTTTCTAAAGACGACATCTAGAGTCAGGACTTCTTTGTACTGGAAGCTGTACCGCAAATATATCTCTCACTTGGGTGGGTATGTCATCAAATAGTCACATGGTTTTTTAATTTATGAAAGGAAAAGGGGGATGGAGGTTTGTATCTAGTCCAATACAGAGCCTACCAGTAAGCACAAAAAGTATCACTGAAGTATTTATGCAGTGGCCATAAAAATTGTTTTAAGGGCATTTTAGGAATGCACAGGCATATTCTGATAATGAAGTAAAGTGTTAATCTGTGATTGTGAAAGATAACAAAAAATTAAACAGTAAACAAGGTTAATATACTTATGTATATATAACATTGATATTGTAAGCTAAAGGTATAACCACAAAATCTTCACTGTTCCGAACAAGCAAGGAAAATGTGTAAGAGATTTATCTGTAAGTAAGGCCAATAGCACTGCTAAATGAATATATTGGGCTTGTATGGCATTTTAATTGTACTTGAGAAGAAAATGTATGAGCACAGTCAGACTGAAAAGAGGTTGTTACACATGAGTCTGCATCTATTTCTAGATCTTTTTTGGAGGGGTATGGCACACACAGGATCCTTCCAGCTTCTCCTTCAGCTTTCATGCCTATCCCTCAAAACATCTGTGGTGTAGACATTTGTTTAATGCTGAGAGTCAAAATGAGTGTATTGACAGTGCACCATTGCTGATTCCAAATCAGCCACAGAGGTGTTCCCCACAGAGCCTGTTCATCCTGCCATGTCTCTTAATTTTTTAAAATTTTGGCCGACCTGAATAGGAGCCTTCAAAACCTTTTGATACCAGGTAAGTAGTTTCTGTCCAGTAAATAAAAGAAGAAAACTATTGGAGCAAATCAGTGAAGTGGATCTTTAGACTCTCCCATCAAATTGCTTGGGGTCAGCACCACCCTGCCTTCCTGAAGAACTGAAGCTGTATTTCTCAGGAAAATAATGATCCAAGAGCTACCACGTTCAAACTGTCATGGCTAAATAGCTGTTCACACTTGGTGCTCTACTTCTGAAGTCGCTACTTAGATTTCATCACTCTCAGGTTGCACGCTGTTAGGTTTCTGAGGTGAGGCTTCTCCATGGCCACGTGTTTCTGCAGAATTTAGCATAGTTGGTACGTCACAAGCTACTGTAAAACCAATAAAAATTACAAAGTAAAAAGATTCTTGTTGGAACCCAAATAACCATTTGCATCTTTTCAAAGCTTTTCTATTCATCAGTGCCCCCTCATTAGATCAGTGAGAACAGCAATAGTTGTTATGAGTCCTATACTACAGATGGCTATAGCAAAGTGGAAAGAATATGTGATTTGACTTAGGCTGTAGAAAAAGTTTCTGTTATAGCTAAAATTATGTCAGATGAATTGCTTGCTTTCAGTATTGTGTTTAGTCTTCTAAACCACTGGGGGGGCTGATTTTTAATCTATTTGTGCCTTCTAAAGCCATGGGGGTTACACAGCTGCTTCTGGCATCTTATACCATGTCCTAGGAGGGACAGAAAGAGGTATGTCAACAGCGTCTTGTGGGCTGCAAGTAACACCTCACAATTCTGAGATGTAGCTGACCTGATCTGGCATTTTTGCTTCCAAATGGATAATGTGAGCATCAGAAAACAGCATGTGCCTCACCAGTGACTGCCTGTGGCTCATGTTGAAGGAGAAACTCGGCCAATCAGCCCCGAAAGCAGGTAGCAGGTTCATCCCTGAGTGGGGCCAAGCTCATAGGGGTACTGAAGTAGCTCAGCAATAGGCCAAGCTCATAGAGGTACTGAAGTAGTTCAGCAATAGGCCAAGCTCATAGGGGTACTGAAGTAGCTCAGCAATAGGCCAAGCTCATAGAGGTACTGAAGTAGTTCAGCAATAGGCCAAGCTCATAGGGGTACTGAAGTAGCTCAGCAATAGGCAGTTCTAGAGTATAACAGGGATTTAGTGTATGAATGGGACACCGATATGGATGTAGGTAGCTCTACTCATATCTTTAAGAGGATGGTTAGATACCTTGGGGTGTAAAATGCCAGCAGTGCCATATGTCAGTATTCTTGGAAGCCACAGCCAAGCATCAGTGACCAACTACCTGGGATTTTTCCCTTTAAAAATGTAGGCATAAAATTATTTTGGAGGAATATGAAAGTATGACCTGTGGCTGTCATTCTTCAAAAGCAAAAAAGTCTCATATCACAGAATCACATAATTGTAAGGGTCAGAAGGAACCTTCAAAGATGATCTAGTCCAATCCCCGTACCAAAGCAGGTTCACCTAGAGCAGGCTGGACAGGAAGGCATCCAGGCAGGTTTTGAGTATCTCCAGAGAAGGAGACTCCATAACCTCTCCTGGCAGACTGTTCCAGTGCTCTGTCACACTCCTCAAAGTAAAGTAGTTTTTCCTCATGTTCAATTGGAACTTCCTGCATTCCAGCTTGTGTCCATTGCCCCTTGTCCTGTCACCAGGCACCACGGAGAAGAGCCTGACCCCATCCTCTTGGCACCCACCCTTTTTATATTTATAAGAATTGATGAGATCCCAGGTCTCTCAGCCTTTCCTTATAAGAGAGGTGATCCATTCCTTTGGTCATCTTTATAGCACTCTGCTGGACTCTTTTCTGTAATTCACTGTCCTTGAACTGGGGGGACCAGAACTGGACATACTCCAGATGTGGCCTCACCAGGGCAGAGTAAAGGGTTATCTATCCAATAAAGGAAGCAAGTACCTGCATCTTAGTTGCTGTGGCACCCCACTTTAAAGTGTAGATTTTAGACCAGGGGAGGATCAAACTGTGTGAGAACAAAGCTGCCAGAAAGAACTAGGTGTATGGGGACACTGATATAGAAATAAGCAAAAATTTTGCTAAATGGTTCCAGATTGGAACAATAATATTAAGGAAATTTTTGATGAGCCTTGAAACCCCTTCCAACTGCTTGTGAGCTGCCAGCTGCACCTGACATTCCAGCTTGCTGGCTGCCAAGTCTGGGATCCTTTTACATACCTGAAGAAAAATAATTTAATTTTTATTTGAGCTTATTGAATTACTTTTATTTATTTTCCAAGTAAAATGGTTATGTGGAATCAGTAGTTTGTGTGGTGTTCTCATGGCTCAAATAATAATCTGAGCACCCTTGAGGAAATGAAATGTGACACAGCATGGGCCGGCCTGCAAAGACAGTGGAGCTCTTGCTGGCCATGGCCTGGTTTCTCAGTTCCTTCCGCAACCAAAACATACATATTGCCTGAATTTTCCTTCTTTCCATATGAGACCAGACAACAGAAGTGCAAAAGGGAGTGAAAGGAGGATGTTTACGTGATACATGGCCTTTGTCTGTAATTTTGTTTTCCTTTCTTAGTGATCTAGAAAAGGGACTTTTGTAAGAGTTTTATGCTATCTATAGGACATGGTAAACACTGCCAGTACAGTGATATTAACAGAGACAACCATATGCATATGTGTAATCTGAGTTTTCAGTGCATGCATTTTGATTAGAACTGCCAAAACCTATTTTACCTTTGACAGGTGACTTTATTGGTTGTGTGAGGAAAAAACACTGCTGATTAAATTGGTATTGACAGGACTGGAATCTGTGTTTACAGGAAAACAGGCCCCTCTGAACCACATGTCCTCCTCTAATCTTACTTTAAGGTCCTGAAAACCCAGGATAAATCAGGAAACATTTGCCACTGTATGTTCTTTTAGTCTAAAGGAAATGCAATGTATTATTGCTTATTGACCAAAATACTTTTTTTGATAAAGTTACATCTCCTATCAATCTGCTCTTTAGTGTCTTTCAGCTGTGGATTGATTTGTCCTTCCAGCATTTCTGTTTAAGGCAAAATCTTTTTATTAGTTTATAGGAGATAAATCACAGCTATTTGCTTTAGTTACGTAGTGGCTGACACTTAATTTCTTGATCTCTGTCTGTGTGCAAAAAAATATATGACCTTGTTTGGTTACTTAAAAGTAGTTTGGGGAGACATAGGTATATGGGAGAAAAACTAGCAAAAGGGGAAAAATGCGAATCAATCTTTTGATGGTTTTGAATTTTTAGTAAGGTTGAAAGATGTTCATTTTATATGGACAAATATCCAGTTTAACTGATACACGGAGTTTAATATTACTACAAAACCCAAATTTTACCATTGCTATAATCTTGTAATTCTATTGCTTGCTATAGTATGTTTTATTTAGAATAGAAAATTCCAGATGTGAAGGAGATATATAGATATAGATATAGAGATGTGTATAAACACAAGGAACAGGAATTGTCAATAATGCTTGTAGTTAAGGGAAGAAAATAAAGAAATATATGTTGTTCTTACACTAGTCAGTAAAATTGAAAGTGAATGCTGCACCTTCTCCCAAGTGCTTTCTAGCCATAAAAACTTGTAGAATGTAGATTTTAACACAGATGATATAACCCTGCTGAGCATGGAGCCGAAACAATGCGTAGTACTATTGTTTTAATTTGCTTACAGCTCTTGCTGTAGTGGTCCCTGAGGGTTCAGGCTGTTTTTCATTCAGAGTGGCTCAAAGCACTAGGACAGTTTGGTCACTGTACATCTCAGTAGGAAAACTTCAGATTGAAACAATCTCCCCCAT